>JAEIFU010000744.1:0-101241 GCA_018904235.1 Lordiphosa stackelbergi | reverse complement strand
ACATTGCACCTACCGATATAACCCCTGTCCTGGTGTCAGCGGCCCACTTTGATGCCGCTGAGCAACAGAAATGCGATCGCATTGTGATGCCAATGATGTGGGGCATGATTCCTTTTTGGCACAAGGGCGACTATCGTAAACATGGCCTGACCACGAACAACTGTCGTCTGGAGCATTTGATGGACTCCAAGCTGTATCGCGGACCCTTTAAGCGAGGTCAGCGGTGTGTGGTGTTGTGCGAAGGTTTTTACGAATGGCAAACATCGGGGCCAGCTAAGAAACCATCCGAACGGGAGGCCTATCTAATTTATGTGCCACAAGAGGATGGCGATATTAAGATCTATGATAAGACCACTTGGACTCCAGCGAATGTGAAGCTGTTAAGAATGGCCGGACTATTCGATGTGTGGGAGGATGAGAATGGCGATAAAATGTACAGCTATAGCATTATTACCTTTCAATCCAGCGAAATAATGTCCTGGATGCATTATCGTATGCCGGCCATACTAGAGACGGAGCAGCAAATGAATGTGAGTAGAGGATTTATTTCAACCTTAATATTTTTGATGATTTTTGTATCCTTTCCACAGGACTGGCTGGACTTTAAGCGAGTGAGCGATTCGCAGGCTCTGGCCTCGCTTAAACCTGCCAAGGAATTGCAATGGCATCGTGTTACTAAGCTGGTTAACAATTCCCGCAACAAGAGCGAAGAATGTAATAAACCCATCGAACTTGCAGCCAAACCTGTGAAGCCTGCCATGAACAAGACAATGCAAAATTGGCTAAATAGTCGAATAAAGCGTGAGGAACAAATCAAAGCAGAACAGAGCGATCCCAGCGATGAGGAGGAAAGCGTCAAACGCCGTCCCAGTGAGGTTTCGCCAGTGGCTAGTCCAGCCAAGCGTCCGCGCTTTAAGGATTCAAGAAATATCAAAAAGAACGACGAGACTAGCGATGGTGAAGTCAAATCAGCTGAAAGATGATTTTTTGTTATATATTAAATTTATTTTCATTAAGAACCAAATAGTTTATTTTGTAGATTTGTGCTTAATTACAATAAAGCCTTAAGTAAATATAAAAATTGGGGGTATTCAACTAATTTAATGTTTGAACTTGAAATTATGTTATATGATATACATATATATACTTATGTAGGTATGTGCTGCTGCCGATGCATAAAATGCAATGATAATAAAGAATACAAAATGCACAATAAGCTACATTTTTATATATAAACTTTTTCATTAGCAGAATATGAGCAAAATTAATTGGAATTGGTGTCAATGTTGCGGGCGAGAGTGTGTGTGTGTGTGTGTGTGGAAAAGAGAGCGCACAGCTATTGCTTTTTGCTTACAATTAACATTTTGTTTCTGTAAATTAGTCTACGAATTATATACCTATGTATTTATATGTATAAAAGTTGCATGAACTTTGCCATTTGCATAATGAGAAAGAAAAATTGTGATATCTGCGAACTAAGCCGAAGATTGTATACTCTACACAAAAATCTGTGCAATAGATGTAAGGCAATTTCTTTATAAAACAAATCATTCAAATTTAACTTTGCCTATGATGGTAGGGATGTAGTAAACAATCTTATCCACTATAACTCGGTCTACTTAACAATCAGAAGTGTCTCAAAGTTTCGTTTAGTTTTTAAGTCTTCTGCGTCTTGCAAAAATTTGGATCTTTTCTTTTAAAACTTTTATACCGCCGGTCACCTTCAGTAGCCATTGGCGTCAGCTGTGAAGTATGATTGCCTCATACACAAAAATTTCTTACTCACATTTAATCAATCATCAAAACTCATTGAAGAATATATTCAGCTCGACCGCAATCGCATCGAGCGGTTGGGCTTCTCATATGATCATATTTATTCAACGAACAAAACCGACCACATAAAGTATATATATTCTTGATCAGCATGACGAGCTGAGTCGATTAAGCTTTGTCCGTCCGTCTGTCCGTCCGGTCTGTTTCTACGCGAACTAGTCCCCCAGTTTTGGAGCTATCGAGCTGAAACTTTGCACAGAGTCTTCTTTTTACTGCACGCTGCTAATATGTCGGAACCGACCGGATCGGATGACTACTTCTTGTAGCTGCCATACAAATGTTCGTTCGGAAAATGGATTTTAGTAAGAAAAATAGAGGGAAGCTAACTTCGGCTGTACCGAAGTTTATATACCCTTGGAGCATGATATATGCTGCCAGTTTTTTATATGGCAATACGATATATTCATCAAAAAAGTTTTTCTCACTAGAACTACATTTTGGACCGATCGTTCCTATGGCAGCTATATGCTATAGTCATCCGATTTAAATCAAACTTGACAAAATTGTGTGGTAGTATATAATATAGATCTGTACAAAGTGGGAGCGATAGCATTGAAAACAAAAAAGTTTTTCTTACTAAGACTTTTTTTCAGACCTATCTTTTGTATGGCAGCTATACTATATAGTTGCCCGATTTGCATAAAACTTGCTGAAATTATGTGAAAGCATAGAAAACTTATAAATACGGGGGGGGAGCGATAGAATTGAAAACAAAAAAGTTTTTCTCACTAAGACTTTTTTTTAGACCTATCTTTTGTATGGCAGTTATATTATATAGTTGCCCGATTTGCATAAAACTTGCTGAAATTATGTGAAAGCATAGAAAACTTATAAATACGGGGGTTGGGAGCGATAGCATTGAAAACAAAAAAGTTTTTCTCACTAAGACTTATTTTCAGACCTATCTTTTGTATGGCAGTTATATTATATAGTTGCCTGATTTGCATAAAACTTGCTGAAATTATGTGAAAGCATAGAAAACTTATAAATACGGGCGTTGGGAGCGATAGCATTGAAAACAAAAAAGTTTTTCTCACTAAAACTACTTTTTCAACCGATCGTTCCTATGGCAGCTATATGCTATAGTCATCCGATCCGGCCGGTTCCGACAAATGTGCAGCGTATTTATACCAAAAGACTTCGTGCAAAGTTTGGTTGAGATAGCTTTAAAACTGACGGAGGAGATAGCATAGAAACAGACGGACGGACAGACGGACAGACGGACAGACGGACATGGCTATATCAACTCAGCTCGTCATGCTGATCAAGAATATATATACTTTATGTGGTCGGAGATGTTTCCTTCTGTGCGTTACAAACATCCGGAAGGTATAAAAACTGGTTTTGTTCTCAATATTACTGCTCTTAAACACGGTCATGGGTAATATGTAATGTTTTTAAGCTGATCTGCGAAGTTTGGTCGAAGTCGCTAACCGTCTCCTCCACATCATCATTCCAAAATATCTTAGTTCAGCAGTGCCTATGCGTCTTTGCAATAGTTTGTTCATACGAGGTGATTTTCGCTCACTCGTTGAGCCAAACGAACAAAACACCTGAGCTGATTGGAATAAAGACGAACATGTTTTATATTCAGAGTGCCAACAATCAGATTGAATTAAAAACAACGGCAAACATGTTGAGTACGCAAGTTTGATGCATTGAGCTCAAAGAAAGCTTATTCGGGTGTTGATTAATCGTTTCTTAGAAACCAAATCTCTTGCCAATAGCCATTAAGGCCCTCTTCTGGTCTATACATTTTTTTTTTTAGCTTCGATATTCAGAAGAATCCCAGAAGTATTTTTTAAAATTCGAAATACTTTCGGAGTTATAGCCATTTTTGTCGACCAATGTCTTCGATAAAACAAGCAATTTTCAAATTAATTCAAACTTTGAACGCGTTTTCAAAATGGTTCACGTTTTCTCAAGTTCTACCGAACCGATTTTGATGATGAAGGGGCTTTACGGACGCAGAATCAAACGTGGCTATCGTCCCTACCTCATTCTTTGAGAAAAAAAGTTTTTACTATTTTTTTGTACACTGCAAAAAAATGGTCAAAAATAGATTTTTCGTTTTTAAAAGCCGCCATTTTTTCAAATTCAATTTTATTTTCACAATTCTGCTACGGACGATAAAGGCATTCATACTAACCAACTTCCCATCTTCTGTTTTGCTTTCTGATAATTGTAACTCCCGGAAACGTGGGCACCATCGACACATCTTTTTTAGAAGAGCCTACTTTGGATCCCGAGAACTTTTTGAACAGCCCTCGCATTCACAAATTTTGTATTTTTTATATTTTTTATAATGAATTGTACAACCAAATACAAAAAACAGAATTACAAAATCTTTTCCCCATTTCTTTCCACGAATTTTTAAAAAAACATGTTAAATTTAGCCCTCTAGACCAGAAGAGGGCCTTAATCGAAAACGGTATCAGGGTTGAATATGTTGAACTTAAACAAATTTTGGCGTTTACAGAGTAAAAATGTTACTTTCTTGACAATTGGAATTTCGGGTGTGTTCTGCAAACTAAGTTCAAGCTGTAAAATGATATTTTTTGCACACTCCCCCACCCGACAAATTAAATGAACACAAACGAGCACATTCATTCACACCGAATGCTTGCCTAAGTCATGCAACACTAAGTGTCAGAGAGAGAGAAGGCACATTTTTCGTTCTTTTGTCTTGGGGAACCCAGATCTAGGTGAGCGCAGAAAATCCTTACGAGAGCATTTGCTAAATACTTTCTAATATGCGATGCTTCCGAGCATTAAGCCCCAAAAACTAGTTCCAACGGAATGAAATTTCCACTGAAGTGTTTTTCAGGGCTGCAATGCGGATTTCCCGCATATTTTTCACAGCGAAGCGAACCCAAGTTGTTAGATCGGTTCAACAAGAATCATACCTTAAACGAGAAAGGCAAAGCTAACTTCGTCTGTACCGAAGTTTTGATACACTTGAAATAGCTTGTCTCAACGGTTAGAGACTTTGACCAAACTTCGCAGATCAGCTTAAAAACATTACATATTACCCATGAACGTGTTTGAGAGCAGTAATATTGAGAACAAAACAGTTTTTCTTACTAAAAACCATTTTCCGAACGAACATTTGTATGGCAGCTACAAGAAGTAGTCATCCGATCCGGTCGGTTCCGACATATTAGCAGCGTGCAGTAAAAGAAGACTCTGTGCAAAGTTTCGAGCTCGATAGCTCCAAAACTGAGGGACTAGTTCGGGTAAAAACAGACAGACGGGACAGACGGACGGACGGACAGACGGACAGACGGACGGACAAAGCTTAATCGACTCAGCCTCGTCTTGCTGATCAAGAATATATATACTTTATGTGGTCGGAGATGATTCCTTCTATGCGTTGCAAACTTCTGGGCAAAATTATAATACACTTTTCAAGTGTATAAAAATCTGAGTTACTGGTATGCAATTTTTTTTTAATTGGTCGATATAATGCGACAGTCTCCAAATCGCTAGTATAATACTGACCTCTTTTCAACCACTGTTTGTAGACTTTCGTATTGTGAAATTTTTTAATCCGGCTACATTCGGTTTAATTCCGTTAACTTTTACACATCCGGTCACCTTCACCAGCTATTGGCACCAGCTGTGAAGTAACTAGACATGAAAACGCAAATTCTCAAACTTTTCCGTTCGGATTCGGCGTTAAACTGTAGGCGTGGCACACACGCCAAGAGATTGAGAGAAGCTTGGCTTGTCCTCTTTGGGGGGCTGGTATAGCCAATTTTACATTTACATTTTTGATTAAATTGACTGATAGATTGTAGCTAGGTGCTCAGACGCTGCGAATTTGGCGGAGCCTATCTAAATACATAGCTCAGGAAATCCGCTCTTGAAAATTTTCAAAACGAGTACTGACCAACCAACAATTCGCTATGCCACATTAAGCATGGACCTGATAGCTCTTTTTCTCGAAAACAGCTAATAAATTGTCAAAGTGGGTCTGGAAATTATAAAACTTGTTTGATAATTGTCAGTGGTACCTTGAAGAATCATGATACAATAAAAACAAGGTAGTGCAAACAAATGCTCCAGTGTTATCACGTTTGAGAATTGTGCACACAATGGAAAAAATGAAAGCAAAGAAGACTAAAAAACGAGAAAGTCAAAGCTAACTTCGTCTGTACTGAAGTTTTGATACACTTGAAATAGCTTGTCACAACGGTTAGCGACTACGATCAAACTTCGCAGGTCATTAATGACCGTGTTTGACAGCAGTAATATTGATAACAAAACAGTTTTTCTTACTAAAACCCATTTTCCGAACGAACATTTGTATGGCAGCTACAAGAAGTAGTCATCCGATCCGGTCGGTTCCGACATATTAGCAGCGTGCAGTAAAAAGAAGACTCTGTGCAAAGTTTCAGCTCGATAGCTCCAAAACTGAGGGACTAGTTCGCGTAGAAACAGACAGACGGACAGACTGACGGGTAAAGCTTAATCGACTCAGCTCGTCATGCTGATCAAGAATATATATACTTGATGTGGTCGGAGATAATTCCTTCTATGCGTTACAAACTTCTGGGCAAAATTATAATACACTTTTCAAGTGTATAACAAGTGGGGCTGAGCAAAGTCGACGAATCGCAACCATTTTTATGGAGTCCGGTCAATAAAAAGCATTTCGATACAGGCAGCTGCATCACATGTGTTGGAGAATCTTTTTTTGTATGCTTTTTCCGTTGATATGGTTGGTAAGCCATTAGTTCAAACCTCCGTAGCCCTAAGCCTTTGCAGTCTCCAAAGCCCATTATGGTAGTGCCTCATCCGGCTTACTGAGGTAGCTTCTGATGCTCCCGCCGCTCCCGTTACTACCTATGTGGTCACCTAACCTACCAGCTAGATTTTAAATGTGACCATTGTAAATTTTCATTTCACATTATCATCAAATTACATGCGTTCCTCTAAAATATGCTCAGAGTGCAGAGACTTTTACTAAATCTTTTTGTGTATTAAGAAGAGTTGCTTGTGCGTTTTGAATATGTCACAAAGTTCCGAAAGATGCATTTTTATCTAGGACTCTTTTCATAATAATTTAACTCTGATTGATTGTTTGTTGAATTGAAATCAATGCCAAATGCACCAATAACTGCGTCGCCGAATTTGTCGCCTAAAATCTTGTGTGAATCAATTAAAGAAGAAAAGAAGGCGCGTTAAAGATGGTCTTTAGAAGGGTAGAGAATTATGTATATGGATTTACAGCAGAGGCGGCCATCCACAGCTCACACGAGCCGAAGACAGTCGTGTTTTTATGCAAACGCGAGCCGAACTTGCAAGTAAAACGGCTGTGGTCTGGAGAGAGCTCTCTTGTTCACCAAACACAAGCGCACTTTTCTGTCCTCTCCATTTGGCCGCCTCTGATTTAGGCTTGCTTTTTGTCCGATTCAATTTTATTGTTGAAATTGCCCTAATTTTTGTGTAGAGTATTTGACCTACGAGTCATAAAACTTTAATTGTAAACACTTTTTGTTTCTTTTCTTTTTCTTCTTTTTTTTTTTTTGCACTTTTCGTATTGGTAATGAATTACGGGGAAACATAAGAGATATCAGAGGCATGTACGTGACTACCGTTTATGTACTTAAATGGCTATTTACGAGATTACAATTTTTCTGTTTCAATTTTTTGTTGTTTTCTTTTAAGCTTTTGAAATATTTCAACAATGTTCCAATAGATTGCACTTGAGAAACTGACGGGGACAGCAAGAGAGAGTGGGTGGGGAGGGGGATGTGGAGTGAGATGAAATGGTGTACCTTACTCAAATGGTGTATTGAACATATTAATGTTCAGATCCTCAAACGTGGTGGGTGCACTATGATCAAGCATTTGCAGCATGTCCGAAAACTCTTGACCTTGCGGCTGTCCGCCAGCTCCTGGACCGGCCGCTGCTACCGGATGAGCATGTGGATGGGCAGAGGGATGCGGGGGATGTGGATGGGGATGTGCACCGGCTGTTTGCCAATCCCACATGCCTGGCGCATTGGGTGGCGGTGCGGGCGGATATGGTCCCTGACGCTGCTGTTGTTGCTGCTGTTGGCCATTGCCAGCACTGAGCTGGGTATAAGTGGGTCCACTTGGCGAGCGAGCCGGACTGGTTTGCTGGTATTGATAACCCTCAGTGACGGGCTGCTGCTGTTGTGGGACGCAAAGCAGCCCAGGAATTGGCTGGCACGGGCACCGGGCTGGGTGAGGTGCCTGATTTGGGTATTTTGGCCAAGGGCGAAGGTCCCCCACCGCCACCCGCATTACTGTATGGCGAATGTGTGGTGTCGTAGGCATAACCCACTGGAGGCTGAGCGGAACCAGGTCGCTGTTGTTGTTGTTGCTGCTGCTGTTGTGGTGTGGGTGCCTGCATGGTAAGCATTTGGCTGTGATACATGCTTTCTTGCGGCGCACTCTCACGTCTGGTATAGTCCACTCCAGGTTGTGGCACATAGACATGTTCGGGTTGCTGTTGCTGTGCCGCCTGCACCACCTGTTCGGGTGTATGGGCGGGTGCACCGTCTAAAGGAGCTCCATGCATTGTCTTGCCCGAGCTATTGGTGCACACAATATACTCCACTTCATCTGTGTAGGGATTCAAGAAGGCATAGGCCTGTGTACGCAACCACACATATTCCGAGTTTTTGGCCCGGGCTCTGTAGAGCAGGGAGAACATTTGTCCCTTTTGTTTCAGGACCTGATCGAAGCTCTCCTTCATATGACTTTGATCCTCGAGATGGAAGAAGTCGTAGCAAATCTTGCCCAGCAACTCGGTGGGTGTATAACCCAAGATGTTGAGCACACGCTGATCCACAAACGTGAATTTGCCATCGATGGCATGACGAGTGATGAATTCACTTTGATTATTCGAGCCACTCATATCGTTGGCTGCCGTCGAGGTCACCTGTAAGCGTCCAATGGCCACTAGGCAACAATGCGAGGTCATATCATCCACATCGCGTTCCATATGCATATTGGGGAACATGTCAGTTGGCGGCCAATTCTTAATATAACCCGTACAGTGAACCACCGCATAATTGGAGCCATCCCGTGATGGTCCCAGGGAATTGCGTTGCTTGAGGCGATTCAAGTGTCCCGAAACCATTGAATCTGGATTAACATTGCCTACACGCATGCGGCATATAAAACCTCTGCGAGCTCCCATGCTCAAACGCATCGACGATTGATGTCCCTCCTTCTTCACGGTGCCCGATTTGAGATCTAAAATTCGACCCGCATTCTGTGACTCTTGAGTGGACAGCTGTTCCCTAATCTTCTCACGATCATCGGGATGTATGTGCTCATACAGACTTGTTCCATACCAATCACTTTGGGTATAATTCAACACAGGTGTAACCGAATCCGACACATAAATAACACGGCCGGAATCGCAGGATACCACAAATAGAAAACCATCAGCTGCCTCCAGAATCAAATGTTTGAGCTCCTGATCCGTCAGGAAGGAGGGCTTATAAGTGCCATCGCTGCTCGTGTTGCCCGTACCCCTTAGAGCCTTCATGTGAGCCACTGCCATGCGTAGTATGGTCAACTTATCGGGTTTACGGGCCAGAGCACTGCATGTTGGCACCATGTCCGACAGCTCAGTTATGTAGGCCGTCATTTTGTTGCGTCGCCGTCGCTCGATCTCACAATGATTCTCGCGACTGGCAAAACGCTCCTTGTCCTGTATGTTGGCTTCATCCATGTTTGGAATACTTAATTAGCTGCGCTTTCGTTCGCTTGCTCGCTCGCTCGGTCGGTTTGTGTATTTGGGTCGCTGCTGCTCTGGAAAAAATCGGGTTGTTGAACAGAGGGGAAGGGGGAGCGCGTTAGAATTTGTCTACGTCGAATCGCAAACGAATAAAACACTTTTTCAACAGTCATTTATCGCCACACTTACTTTGCCTACAAGCAGGCGTATTTTCACCACATATATAAACTTTTATTTGTTAATTTTATGCAATTATTTTTTACGCTTTTATTCTCTACGCTCCTACACTTTTCTTGCCAGTGGCAACACTGGCCCTGGCACATAGAGATGCACTTTCAGTTCGAGATGGCCATTTTGTATTGATGAGGCACGAGAACTAATTTGCTCACGAAGCACACACACACGAGTACACTGGGACTAATCAATTCTCAGATATGTGCAGATTTAATAATTTAAATAATAAAAAAGCAGGCCTATCAAAAAGATAAATTCAAATTATGAGAATCATGTCAAGCCGCACGAAAATATATTCAGTCGAAGAAGTTAACTCAATATTGACTTGGAAAATCAAAGCCATAGGAACCATATTACTTGTTTAGAGGGTTTTTTGCAGTATTTAAACCTCGACTGCAACAGTATTACTTGTTTTTGTACAAAAACAGTCAAAATTCATTTTAAAAAAACCATAAATGATCGCTACGACTTTTTTGCATATTTTTTAATCAGAATGCGTTGTCCATCTAATCAATTTTTTATTTAATATTTTGAGCATAGGTACCTAAGCTAGAAACTTGCTCAAATTTTTTATGGCCTCAAACCGACGCTATTAACTTTGACGACCTTTAGTTTCAATGGTTTGGCTCCACGTGCCCAATCGATCTCTTTGACAAATCCAACATATCTAATAATAATAATCGGTCTGTTCCGAATTTCGAGTCATTTCGTGCATTTTATTTACGATTTGCGATTTGCTGATGAGTCTCTGCTAAGATTTTATTTTTTAACTTTTTCATTTTCTGTTGCTTTTTTTCTTTAAATCCAAAAACACCATACTAAATTTTAATATTTTGGTTTAGTAAAAAAATTATTTTCATATGAATTATTACAAAGGTAGGCTGTACAGCAATCCTAAACCAATATACCTTTTTGTTCGATTTCTTTTTAACAAACATGATTGTCAATTTCCCAATCCCAATCCCAATCGGCAAATCACTGTATTCAGCAGGTAAAATCGGCAATCATAAATCTCGAAATCGTAAATCAGAATTATCTGCTGAATACGCTCAATGTATTCAGCAGGTAAAATTGGCAATCATGAATCACAAATCGTAAATCGGAATTATCTGCTGAATACGCCCAATTTTTAGCTATTTCGTTATAGTATATAATGACTAACAATACCTTTTGAAAGTCGGTTATCTATGCCACTGTACTTCCCCTTAGAACATCGCCTTAAGGCCTATACTCAGATGAGATAATTTTTTAGTTTGGTACGATATTTCCCATGAATAGAAACAATTTTGTACAGCTTTGAAGTTTGAATACATTTGAAAGGCATCTTATTTGTATGAAATTGTTTCTATTCATGTGAAATATCGTACCAAACTAAAAACGGAAACGTAAGTTAAAGTCGGCTCTTACCGACTTCGATATACCCGTTACTCATGATACTCTACGAGTAACGGGTATAATTATCTCATCTGAGTATATGGCCTTTAGATGTAAATTAAGCAGTAATATATTACCTATATGAAAATATATGTTTTCAGTACTACCCTTTTCAAATCAGATTCACTAAGTCACCTAACGGGTTCTGACTTTACAGTGGTCCATTCAAAATTTTGAACTGAAGACGTTAAATGAGATTTTAAGCACTCAGAAAAAATTGATTCCATAATATCTATTTGGAATGGCTATTATCATATCTATTTAACTGTGATATTACGTAAACGTTAAATAACATATTAAAAATCTAAAGTCAATTTAACACTTAATGGATAGTTGTTGGGCTTAGCACATAAAATAAACTCGACCTTGAGCCAGCTTAGAACTACCCAAAAGTAATAGTAGTAGTAATAATAAACAATAGTATAATTCTTAATTTTTAGCACACAGCAAAGGGAGTAATGTGGTTAAGCTTTTGTAAATGTTCTTGATATAGGGAAAATTTGCAATTTTCTCTTTCCCGTAACCCGTTCCGTCCCAAAAGTAATATAAGTACCAATCCTTTTTGACTGTGCATAATAATAATTTAAAGAGCTTGTGTTTGCTTTATTATTAAACATTGGTTCGAAAGTATTGCCTATAGCAAATGTTGATCTTTCGGCTCTTATGTTCGGCTATTTAGGTTCAATTTTAGCTAGCTAAAAATTCACTGACGATGCTTTTGCTGTTTCTGGCGAAATCTCAACCTGCCCGTTCAGCTCAACACTGATTGCGATATAGATTCGGCCCAGGCTCTGAAAAATCCTAGAGATTCTGAGTCCAGAGCTGTTTGCAGACTACGTTTTTAGTATTTTTGTTGTCTTAACTCCTTGAGAAGTATTTTTTGCATTTTTGTTGGATTTCAGTTTTAAAATCAATATATTTTTTTAAGTCTTATTTTAGCAACTTTTCTTAGTATCTTTTTTACTTTTAGCTATTTCTTGCAATTATATTTTGCATATTTAGCAACTGTCGTAACACTTTCGGTGGAAGAATTCTATTCTGGCAACAGTGCTTCCACTTTCAAATCTGCCAGATCTAGCAACGGAATAGCGAAAATGACAGCACTGATTTTAGCAGTGACATTGACCACTAGCGGACGTCTTAGTTCAGGGTGTGAGAGCGGCTGTGACTCTCTTGAGTGAAGCATGACTTCGGGGTTGGCAAGCATGGTGTGTGAATTGGCAAGGTATCGTTGGTGCCCCTGGAGTTATGGTTGGGCAACTCTGGTTTAGTTTGTAGAAGTACTAAAGCTGCCTTTACACTTTTAATATATCTGTAAAAAGTCGGTTGTCAATTTTGTCTTCAGTGAATCTCTTATGAAATAGAACCCGACGTATTTCATCAAAGAAGGCCAAATTTTCTAAATATTAGGCATATATGATTTGTTACTACAGTATCGTCAGATAGTCATTTTAAGATATACAACAAGTGTAAATACAGCTTAAGCTTTGGCCAAGCTTTAGTTAGTCAAAGTTTTGCTCAAAAAACAAACTATATTCAAAACGCATGCATAATTTCGGGCTGGGATTGCGTAAATGATCATTCGACTTCTTAAAATTATCTCAACCCTAAATCATCATTGGCCTTGTTAAGTCAGAACAACTGCTCCCTATCAAGTATAATTTCGATGATCCTTTTAAACTCGAGTGATGCAGCATCATGATAGCCAATTTCAAGTATCATGATAAAGGCTAGCATGTATCATTTGGTGATACTGCTCCCACCAATACTAATTGTGTATCGATAGGCATGCTAACGTTAATACGGAGTATTGAATGCAAAGATAAGACTTCTATAGGCTGTAATATAACAATAAATTCAAAAATAATGCCTAATTCTAACTATTTATATGGGGAATTCATGTTAACATGGATCGCAAATGTGTCTACGCCGCCATTTCAGGGTTTTCTTCGACCCGCGGCGTTACCAAAGGGACGCAAGCCCAATATCATGCGTAATTTTTTAATGCTACTTGCTTAGGGATCGATTACTCAGCTGAACATCGACAATTGTAAATGCTTGTTTGTACACATTTACTGTCACCGGTTGAGTCTCAGATAATTCCAAGGCCATAATAAAATTTGGCTTTTTCACTGCCCAAGGGGCCACAAGCTCAATATCTGGGCGATTTCAAAAACTCAAACATCAGATAATTTAAACTGTTTCGTTAACTGTCCTATCAGCACCACCGAATGAAGTCTGAGTCTGTAAGTTCCTTTAAACTTGTTTTGGCCAAGATCTTGTACTGATAGCTCACAAAATATTGATTCATTGAACTTTAGCTCATGACATGACTAATAACGTTTTTCGTTCTTTGTATAATTTTATCCTTTTAGTCTTCAGTGAAGGTAAATAGGTTTAATTAACTCACCTACCACAAAGTCAGTAACTAATATAAAGACCGGTTTCTTCTTTTATATGAAAGATTTTTCTTCTTTGGTTCCAGATATCAATATCTGAACAGCTTAACGGTCTTGGCCGTTGCTATAAGTGCTTTTCAATCCTTTCTGTTTTGCTCGAGGGGGCTTCACACACCATGCTTGGCAATGTCTTGCCATACTGTCTTTCTTAGACTTTCGGGTAATTGTCTAGTACAGGGACCTCACCTCAGAAAATTCTTAAAAAATTCCCTTCGATACCATTTCATGAAAAGAAAACGCGGGGGTCTTCCATGGTTTCTTTTTTAATAAAAAAAAAAAACTTAAAAATAAAAAAACAAAAATTAGTTGTAACCCGAATAGACCAATCAATGTAGACTTCCTTGAGTTTTCCTGGCCATAGTTTTCCCAAAAACATCCCAATTTTTTCCTTTTAAACATAACATGATGAAATCAAATAGTTTAAAAACTGGCCACAAGAAAGGTAATTTTACCTTTTAAACGAAAGTATTCCATACTACAAAATTTGCAATGTCCATGATGGTACGGATACTCTCAGAAAAGTTGCACTGTTTTGTTAACTTCCTTCTGTTCCCGTTTGTTGGAGCGGGCGCCTTTTTCGGCACCGAAAAAAATAGTTGGTTGCCCTTTTCTGCTGTTTTGCAGTCAGCTCCACAATTATCACATTTTTTTCGCGTAGAATACACTTGTGGCGCTTTAAATACTCGATGATCTTTTCCTTGGCAAAGTTGGACAAAATAATTTCGTGCACTCCATTTTAATGAGAAACATTGAATGACAAATCAAAAAATCCATTAAACTTATTAAATGTGACATATCTTTCCAAAGCATATGTATATTTTTTCATTAAAAAAATTAAAACTTCAAAATTCGTTTATAAAAGAAACCATTGAAGACCCCCGCAAATTTTTTGCATGAAAATTCTTCATAATTCGCGGTCCATCGAAGGATATTTTTTAAAAATTTTCTGGGGGGAGGCCCTATACTAGACAATTACCGAATTTGATCTCTTTGAATCTTGATCTATTCGAGCTTGATCTGTTTGGTGTTTTTTTTGCTTAATCTGTTTGGAGTCACTGGGAATTTGAGCAGACTAACTTGAACCAAAACAATTGCTGACTTGATTTACTTGAGCCTTTTTTAAAACATGAATCAAAGGACACTTTGACTCCATTTATTCAGGGCTCTAATACATACCTTTGGCCAATTTCGATTCGAACACGCGAGTCGGAACTTCGAAAAAATATATGCGGTTGCGATACTTAAATGGTTAAGCTGTTTCGTCCATCCTACCCTTTTTTTTGAAAACATTTTTGATTTGTACTTAAACAGCTTTCTTTTTATATATAGTAGGTCAAGCAGGCTGCTTGAGCAAGTGCGAAAATGTGAGCAAATTTAATTTCTTTCTATAGTTGGGTTCAATAATTCGGGTTGAACATTTTCTTGGTGAAGACAACTATGAACCGGCGGGGGGCAGTACTCTAAAATTGATATCCTACAGTTGAATGCCACCACTTAGTTCTTGGTGTTCGTGTAGATTGCGATGATTCAGAAGATTCTTCAGATACAAATTGTGCTGGGCTCAGAAGCGTCTTAAAAAAATGTGCTGAATCCAGACTTCCAATACCATACTATATCGATTCTTACAAGTTTTCACTTATCTTGCAAAATAGTTCAGTACCATTTGAAGAGCCATCGTGAATTATTAAAAAAATGTAGTTCACAGTAAAACGATCAGAGTATTCAGATATTGTTTTCAGTATTTAATGGTATTACAGCATTGCGTTGTTGTCTTACATACATATATCAAATATAATTTCATAAATACATTTACATTACATTTGAATTCATAACTAGATAATTAGTTTCGCCATATTACAAACTAGCAGTATTTTGCGTTTTTTAAAAAAAATGAAAAATTTAATGATTTATCAGTAGTGGCGGCAATAACATACACATCTCCATCTCCATTTGCATTTATTCAAATCTTATAACAAAAATAGTAAGCTTGCGCTTCATTTCGCACACTCCTTTCGCTTTTGTCCATCATAGTATTCGGTTTTCGTTTCTCCTTCTCTAGTTTAATACAATCTTAGGTAAAGTTTGTGTTTGTTCTCTCTGTTCGGTACTTGTCTTTTCTGTTGTTTGTTAATTAATTATTGGCAATTGTCTAACTGCATGTTAAGTTTTGAGTTGGGTTAACCATTTGAACTCCTTCAAACTAATGGTTCAGCATACAAGTCTTTTGTTCTATAAATATAACTTATATGTCTGCATATGTGTGAATCTTGTGTCTAAAATCGGTGCACTACGTATGGGTGCAGTTTAAAATGCGGCTTTCCTTTAAAATTGCTTAGCGTGCGTAATTGATTTTCTCTCTAGTTTAAACTTCAGCATAATTCGTTGACTAGAAATTAACTTAAGTACTTAGAAACTAAACTAAAATTACATTTTCAACAGGCGCTTGTTGTTGTTGTTCATAATTTTGGTTCAAGTGCGAAAATAAGGTTTTGTGCTTCTAGAAATTAAATACATAACTTAAATATTATGTTGTCAGTTACTCAATTTGTTATTCTATTTTTGTATGCATGTTTAGTTGCTGCAAGCTTTAACAGAATTTTACGTAAATCCTTTTAACAATTTCAATTTGCAATTCAAAAAGACGTTTTCTAGCACCGAAATGATTCATGAGAAACTAAACAATAAATTTTGCACAATAAAAAATGGAAATTTAGACGCATGCGAAAAGGAAAAAAACTAAGTCAATTTGCAACAACTTTCATTCCACAATACTTTGGTTTTAACTATATAATAACACGTACAATTTTTCAAAAAATTTCAAAAATACTTAACGGCTAATGTCAATTTTCTGCGTAATTTAGGTAAGTTAGTTGAACATATTTTGGCTCTCAGGCGCGCTTAGTCATAAAATCACATAAAAAAAACTAAAAATATAAACTATTGATATAGATTTTGTTCAAGTTCAGGGTGTAGTTAATTGGTAAGTATTTAGATAGTGTAGCTTAAGGTTTTTCTGTGATCTTTAGTTTGCAAAAATATTGATATCGATTTTTTTTGTTTGGCTATCAAAACTAGTTACTAATACTTAAGCTGTGATCAAAGTTTTGTTTTCTCTCTTTTTGAGCTCTCACTTGCTTCTGCTCAAATGCAACAATTTGTGATTTAATTAGTTTTAATTTGACTGCGAGTTAAAAGTAATCTGGAACTTTATTTATGTGGTATAGGTGCGTATAACATCACGGATAACGGCTCGACATAGTGGACACTGACCACCACCAACACCGCGCCATTGCTCGATGGCACAGTCATAGCACATGCACATGTGTCCGCACATGTAGAGCACTGAGTCTATGGGATTCTCATAGCAAATGGTACATTCGGCGCTGGAATTGGTACTATGTTGATCACTTAAGCTGTCCTTCCACTTGGCAGCAGTGTTGGTATTGTTGGCAATGGGCTCAATGTATTGACTGCTGGTTGTGCTTATCAGTGTTCCACTGGAGCATGCTCCGGCTAGAATTCCGCTCGCACTCACTGTTGTGGGTCTGCCCGCTGCTGCAGTCAGTTGACTATTCAAGTCATGCGAACTGCTTGCTGGTGGCAGATTCACCACCAAAACGGTACCACCGCCATTTGGTTGTATTTGAAGTATATCACCATTGGAGGGCATACTGATCATGCGACTACCATTCGTAGCAGCGCCAGTTGCCGAGGCCAAAGTGCTTGTGCTTTGTGTTACATTCAACATTTTGGTCGTCGAAACTCCAGCCATCAGTTGTCCCTGGCTGGCATTAAGGCTATTCAATGACTCTGTCATTGGTAGCATACGCGAACCAGATGCGGCCACTGAGCTAACACCGGCTACTGCATTGACCTGCGGCTGCGAGGGATAGGCCACCATATTTGGCAATTGTTGGCGGAACATGCGCAACGATTGTGTTGATCCATACACATCCAGAAAGGCCCACAATTGCAGAGATTGATCCACATGCATCACCACTACAGCAGGTCCATTGTTTTTGCTAATGCTCACCTCGCCGTTGGGTGCCACAAAGAAGGCAATTTCATCGCCTCGCTGAGGAGCAGCGGCTATATCTTTGCTTACCACCCAATATTCGGGACGATCCAAAAGAAAATCAGAATCATTGGGCAAATCATTTGGCTGTAGTACAGCAGGATTGCACGAGGTCAGCCCCAGGGCCAAGGCACCGACATACATTTGTTCGGTTTTCAGCACCTGAACAATCAGCTTCTCACCTATGCGTATGGGACGGGCCGTAAACACATAGCCCTGGCAAAAGTCCGATTCCGTGCGCGAGGCCACAAAGCGATCGTGCGAAAGGCGTACATTGCGACCCTTGGTAATGTGGAAGGGTACGGGTATGAGACGTCCATTGGCATTATAACGCAGCGGAGGTAAACCATTAGCCAGATCATGCGCCAAAGCTGCCTGCTCTACACTAGAGTTAGCCAAATGCAGGGATTGCAGTGAAGGCATCACATGACGTTCCAGTTCATGCTCAATGAGACCAGCCGCATTGCCCGGCAGTGAGCGACGGGATTGCTGATGCGGATGATGTGGATTCAAGGCGGATGATTGAGGCAGTTGTGGTTGTTGTTGTTGTTGTACAGTCGATGCAGGCAGGGGTACCTGCTGTTGAAGTTGCTGCTGCTGTTGATACATATACAGACGTGAATCCAAAAACTCTATGCCCGTACAATTGCCATAAATATCAATAACGGTCCACAGCAAACCACGTGTATCGATGCCCGACAATATCACACCCTTCTCCTCATTATTAATGCCATAGATAACATCTCCGGCATTGTTTACATAATAATACAAAATATTATCCTTCTCACAGTATTGCTCATGCAAAGCCTTGGCCCAGAAACCAGGTCTATTTGTCAGATCGGGGCAGGCATATTTGGGTAAAGAGCCCTCCAGTGAAACTGGATCATTGCTGGTGAAACCAAAACGTATGCCACCATTCCAATTATTGGATATTTCAGCAAATTTCACGCAAATCCGTTCATTAATGCGTACAGGGCGGGCGGAGAAGGTGATGGCACGGCAAAAGCTCTCGAAACGACGTGCCAGCGTTCCATCACGAGAGATGCGTATATTATCACCATGAACGCTATGGAATTCCAAAGGAGGCAGGTTATTGGGACCAGGGCAGGTGGAGGGCGAGCGACGAACTGGAAATAGGCGAACAAAAATGGAGTGGAAAATTAGTAAGTAATAATGGGAAATTTAATTGAATAGAATAAATTAAATAAAAAAAAAAAAAAAAAAAAAGGATTGGAGTAAGTGTTATTTTGATGTAGTATATCTGCAACATAAATGTTTGAGTTTAGTTTTTATGGGTTTATAGATACTCTTTTGGGTTTGTCGTTTGTATTTAATGATCTTCTATGGTCCCAACATATATATAAAATGCCAACGCTCCTTTTTTTTGGGGAAATTATCAGCAAAGGGACTAAGCCACAAAAAGAATATGTTCAATTTGCGGCAGTAGCGCAATACAATAGCTATAGGTATATGGGAGGCGTTGTTCTGATTGTCAGCATAATCGGCGGATACAAAATTTCATTGAAGTTGGAATGTTTTAACATTTACTGCACTTGACAGTGAGGAAAGCTTGGCTTTTGCACAATCGCTTACTCAAGGCAAATGGATCAGACACTACATTTTTAGGGTCATCCGATTTTGGCTTCATATCGCATAAGTGCTAACAAAAGTTGACACTAAATCAAAGCAGGGAAATCGAAGCTCTTTTCTTATAAAAATGGACTGAAGCGAAAGAAGCAGAGAGGACCACCGCAGCGTGTGCTGCACTAACCATATTGAACAGATAATAGGATTAGATGCAACTGTACAGGGTTCTTGCAAGTAATGTGTGACACATGTGAAGAAGCATTATGTTTTAACAGAAAAAAAATCTCACAAATTTGTATTTAAATTAGGATATAATTTAAAAACAAGTTTTAATTAAACTTTTATGTTAAATGTACTCAAATAAATACTCACGATCAGTTTTTATTTTCAATGAATACTTTTATAATAAGTATAACTTTCGCTCTAAGCAGATCTGATGCATTTCTGCAACATTTCCTTTTCCTTAATAAAAGTTTGAAAAATGAAACTGGCCAAAGCAAATAAGATGTGTATTTTTTATTTTCAATTTTCCAAAAAATAAAAAAATCGCTAAACTTGGAAAAATTCTCATTTGAGCTTATAGTAAAGACGCCTAAATACACGGGTAAATATTTTCAAAATTTAAAATGAGCTTGGACTATCATGAAGACCAGTAAATTGACGGGTGGCAAAGATCAAACGGTTCAAAAAATTTGGAGATTTGCTAAATTTTATGTGTTTTGAAAATCAGATTTTTTTTTTATTCTCTAAGGTATTAATTATTAAATATTTGTTTTTTTCATCGTCCATAATCATTTTGAATGATTTTTCGTAATCCACATTGCAATTTCCCACTTCCATTCACTGGTATGGCTGTTAGGCACAACGCACACGGATCGTATCGTCATCGTAGCGATTTCATGTGCAAAAGGCCTCAAATTTGATGTGCTTTGATGCAAAATTTTTACCTAAAATCGCTAAAATACGATACGAGCAGGTGCGGGCGGCCCAACTCATCTCGGTGAGTTCTAGAACTGGGGTGCCCAAGCACATTCCGCAAGCCGCGCGTTGTTTGTTGTTTTTTTATGCTAAGGGATAGGTATACGCGCCATGCATGCGATAAGGCATACCGTGCCGTAGAGCAACAACAAATTCATAAGCGTTTACACCCTTTTTTCTTTTAAATAAAAATTTTTGTAGCCGCCGTGACAGCCCTTCACGAAAAGCATCTGGCCCGGTTCGGAGTTGAACCGCTCCGGAGTCGGAGTCTCCGGCATTTTTGGGAAGCCCGAACCGAACCTGAACCGGAGCAGAACAAATTTTTCTGTTCGAACCTGAACCCGAACCGGAGTAAAAAAAAATCAAAGAGGGTTCGGTTCAAAAATATGTTTCTACTAAATTTTTTCTAGTATCTATAAATTTCCAATACACCTTAATGCACTCATGCAGGTTTTTGTAAGTTTAAATATTCGTACATATTTAGAAAGTGCTTAGAAAACCGTTCTTACATTTTAAATTCAATCCCAATCTCTACAACTGAATCTCTGAATCCAAGAAACCAAATATTTTTGACTTAGAACAAAAATAGCTTGCAAATAAACGTATTGCTGAATTGTATAATCGTCAAAAGGAACTAATAAATAAAAGCATCAATGATTCTGTACCATGTCCATCTTCTGATGAAACTGAATTTTTCGCAAAGAAGCAAGAAAATAATGAAAATGTGACAAATATCAAACCGGCGAAGGACTTCATTGATTTTTTTCTCGAAATTTAAAGATTGTTTTAAATTTCTTATGTATTAAAGCTTTCGATAAATGATCATTGTGAAGAACTTAAAAATATCACATTTCTTGTATTAGCTCTTCCTGAGGCACAAGTATCCAGCCAAAGAGCCAGTATTAATAAAAGTTAACTAAAATACTCTAATATTATATGGAAAATATCAAGACTCTAAACGTCTATTAGGGCGCGCGCACACTTGCAACTGAAAGATAAACTGATGGCTGACCATGATATTTAAGTAGGGCAGCAAGCCGAAATAAACAAACATGTTTGATTGATTCCGCAATGCTGAGCTTACAACTGAATTTTAAAGATCAAACCAGTGCATGTTGTGCACGCTAGCAAGGTCAGCCTTAAGTTCTGCCTTCAGTTCATCATTCAGCCACATGTGTGCGCGCCCTTAATGATTAAAGTTTTGCATTAATTTCCAATTTAATGTTGTCCGAATTAGCGATAAAACAAAATTATTCCTGAACCCCGGTTCGAACCGGAACCTTGGTTCAGCGACCTTCTGAACCCGCTCCGTGAACCCGAACCCAAACATTTTAGGGGGTTCGAACCCCGGAATGAACCACTTCCGATTTTTAGGAGGTTTGCAGCCCTGCCGAATCGAACTTGATGTAGTCGGTGATCTTGCCAGTGGCAATATCCACCTGCACGGTGTCGTTGGCATGGATCGGGTGATCGGGATGACCAGGAATGGTACACCCTTGGCACCCAATTGGTTCTTGCGCACCTTGCACAGCTTGTACTTGGCCTCCTCAGCGGAAATGCGATGGATGGTGAAGCGTCCCTTCACATCGTACACCAGGCGGAAATACTCGCCGGTCTTCTCCAGGGTGATCACATCCATGAAACCAGCTGGGTAGGTGGGATCGGTGCGTACTTTGCCATCAACCTTAACCAGACGCTGCATAACGATTTTGGTCACTTCGGCACCATTGAGGGCGTACTTGAGACGATTTCTCAAGAAGATCAACAAAGGCAGCGACTCACGCAGCTTGTGTGGACCGGTTGAGGGGCGAGGAGCAAACACACCTCCCAATTTGTCCAACATCCAGGCCTTGGGAGCGGCCAAACGCTTCAAATGCTTCTTAGGACCACGAGCCATCTTGTACGATTCAATATATTGAACGGGCTTTAATTCATTTTTGACATTCACATTCTATTTTTCACCTCATCAAATTCTAAAAACTGAACTCAATTTGTTTTTGTATCAATTACTGTGCCAGCTACACTTCCATAGAAATCGTTCATAAAAACACCCAGCTGAAAGTATTGAATTACGCATCATCGAAAGACATTTTCTTATTGTAGTTTCAAAAGCAGGTAGCCACCAGCAACATCATGACGTGCTCAAGCGTTCCAGATTTCTAGTTCTCAAATTACACAAGTCAAGAGCCTAAAAGGCATTAAACCCAAAAAGAAACCCTTCCAAAAATAGCACGTGACTTTGATGAAGATGATTGAACTTTAAGAATTTAAAATAAGAAAATGTAAATTTGAAATAGTTTCAATTTTTTCTAGTCAAGGGAAAGGTATTTCTTCTAATTGACATAATTATTTGCACCTTGAAAACTGGCAGGTGGCTCAACAATTACCACAAAATGCAAAGCATGCCACAAGAGCAAAAAGTAACCTACTCCTGAGTTCACTACCAATTCATATGGCAATATCAATAATTACCCAAAACGACTTAAGAAGACGGCGACAGGTTTCTGCCTCAAAGGTGCAGGGCCAACAGTTGCAAAAAGAAAAAAAGTTGAGAAAAAACGTGTTTAAGTCGTCGATCGGTAACAGCAGGACCAACTCAGAGACAGACGTCTTGGGACAGACAGGACACAAGTTGATTACCATGTTGATATGCGGCGCGTGGCAGGATCTTTGTTTGCTTAAAGCGGCATGTGGCAGCTGCCAAGATGAAGGAGGCAGAGCAAAAGAAAGCAGCTGTACGCATGGAACAGGTAAACCAACCCTTAAAGCGTCTGCTCAATACTATGTACTAATGGACGTATGTATGCATGTGTTTGCTAAGGGTAGTTTTGGCTTCGATCGCTAGGGGTTGGAAAAAATCGGCAGCTGTTCAAATTTCCAACAATCCCAAAAAAAAGAAGGAAAAATTGGAACTGATAGAGAAAGACAACAAACTTTTGAAGTATCTTTTGAGGGGTTGAAACTTAATACCCATCCTTGGGCCAATGACTTGAAAAATCTCTCGTCTCTCAAACATGCATTTGTATTGTACATGTATATACATATATATATGCTAAGTGCGCCGCTTCCGCAGCAGGAACAGAACAGGAAGTCGTCTGGTTATTGAAGGAAATCAAAAAGGGAGCACCATTGCACAGTTCAGCTTCTTCCGGTGGCTCCCATTTGAAGAGAGCAGAGTAAAACCTTGTACGCATCCATATTTATGAATTGACCGCGACAAGGAAGTAGGAAATCACGTTTTCTGGTCTGCGTTTTTCTGATTAGTGTTCAAGTTGCAGGATGTCGATGGTGGCGACGACGCCTACTTTTTGCCCCAGACATCAGACGAGACGACGACGACGACGACACCAACAGGCCAGGTTGTCAATGAATTACAGTAGCCATTCCATTGGACAATGGCATGAATGAAATACTCGTCGTGATTAAATCAAAACGGTTTACGCAAGACGACGCTTTGATACTTTCAATTAGCCTGAACCTCAAAGAGTGGAAGTATAGGAAAAAGGAGGCGGCGACATGGCAATTAATTAAGTGTAAAAGCGGCGACTGGTTGTGATTCTCTAATGATCTTTGATGACCGCCATATCATAAGATGGAACTAATTGTCCTATGGAAGGCAGTAATAAAACCAAATAATATACACCAGAACTCATGTAGATGAATAAGGGCCATACAAGTGAGTGAAAATTGGCGATGTGAACCTACGATTTAACATATGTGTGCTGAATGTTTGTTCGGCAGACTTTGCACAAACTCATCTTTGTGATTTCTAGGGACTATGATAATATTATTATTTAAAAGAATTTTGTACACAATTGCAAATTTAAATCAGGATTCCTTAGCTTAAAATATGTTAGTTATTCAGAACTGAGCAGAAACTATTGAAATAGCTATACAGACTATCGTTTTTAGTGTTGAGTGAGTATACGAAGAAGCCAACTTCATGAAGTTTTTGTTTGTGGGGAAGCGGTGTGGGGGGCAGTTGAAGCAGGTAAAGCTTCATGGCCTCAGCGGGTAATGAAGTTTTTCGATTGTTTCCCTTTGTCTCTTCCCGATAGATTAGATGCTGGGATGAGTTGTTAACTGATCGATAACATGAGTTGATCGCTCGCGCAGTTTCAATTCCCTTGGCACATCATCCGCAGCCTCGAAGTACGTGATTTCGATAGCCGTTTTCGTGATTTTAATTGCAGCCTTATTTACAGAAAAAACAAGTAAGAGCGTTGCAGTCGAGTGGCCTGACTCCGAAATACCCTGTACAATTGAGACACACATACAAGCACACATACGCTCTAGCATTAATAATGCGAGCAGAGTTTTTAAGAAATGCTTCAAAACGAAGAGCTTCATGAAGCAAACTTAATCCAAAATTGATCATCAGCTGTTTAGGATACGCATCACCACAGATGAAAGAAGTATAGATTGCACGTTTGCTCAATGCCTCTTCTCTGACAGCTGCGCTGCTATGGCGCTCAGGTTCGATCCTCGCTCTGCCTTGCTCTGTCGCGGTTGTATTGTGTTTGCGCCAAAGCATGGCTGATGTGTTGGAGTGAGACAGGGTTCAGACGGTTCGAGTTCGTAACGAAGACGGTTGCAGTCTAGATATTAGATGGTCGTTGGCATCACAACTTGCATTGAAAGCTCAAAGAGGGCTCTCAAACAAAAAAACTCAATAAAAAAAATGGTTAAAAAACCACTCGCAAAAGGTTTGACGTCAAACGTAGAAAACATCGAGCATCTAACTCTGAATTTGTAGATGGTATGGGCGGTTGTTCGAGCTTTGTTTTTATGCGCCCAAAGTAATTAAATTTACAGTTGCGAAAGAATAATAGCACCACTACAACACATTTTGATCTTGATAAGAAATATTGCGATTACGGTTGCGATTTTTTTAAATTTTGATTATTTTTATATTGTTTAGTATGCCCCAAAAACAAAACGAGTTTTATCGTTCTTCAAATTTCTTTTAAGAAAAAAGCCCCAGAAAGCGCGATCTTATAAAAAAATTGATATTGGACGGAAAAACTTGCAGAGAAGTTGGTCAATTGGTAGGATGCTTTAAAAAAATGATTAAAAACGCCTTAAACTATGAAGAAAAGATCGAAACACGCGGACGAAAACGATCTATGACCCCTCTTCATGTCAAAAAACAGATTCGTCAGAGCAAGAAGGATCCCTTTAAAATAAATGCGATGGACCAAATAGTTCGCAGATATCTTAGGCAACATAACCCAAAGCCTGCAGCCAAAGAAAGGTACCACTTTTAAACGCGACACACTTTACTAAGCGCAAGAAGTTTGTCAGGGATCCCAACAATGGAGGAATATTCTAGGGTCAGATGAGTCCAAAGTGGTTAGGTTTGGTGGAAAGGGATCTCAATCAAACGTTAGACACAGAGTACAAACCCAAGTACACCACAAAAACCGTTAAGCATGGAGGATGTAGTGTAATGGTCTTGCTTTTCCTACTATGGAGAAATTGGATAAAACCATTATGGATCAGCACGTGTACGTGAATATCATTGAAACAGTAATGCTACTCTATGCAGAATACGAAATGCCGCTCGTATGGGTCTTTCAACAGGACCATGACCCCAAACACACCAGCAAAAAAGCAAAGTAATGGTTAAGGGCAAATGGTTTAAGTTGGACGTTCCTCCTCACCATGGGGAAATTGTCACGTCCGACAGTTTGGTTTTCAAATGGGTATCTGGGAGACTTCGGTCTCCTGGGGGCGCTAGTCGGGAGCTTTTTTGCCATGATTTTAACGTGTCTATTAAGACATTCTGTGTGAAAGCACATTAGATCTTACAATCTGTCTTCGCATTATCAGAATACTCATATCGCTGGCAAATTTTCTCCTATTTCACCTTTGCCGCAAATAAGGCAACTGAGACATTGATGGTAGCTTTCGGCATCCTCATCTTTCTTATCTCCCTCCTCTTTCAACACGATTTGTGCGGGAGATGTGCCCTCTGGCTACACCCAAACGTGTAGATACACTTATATACCAAATACTAGAAAAGTTCTTAGATAGCAACAGCAATAGCCCAAATCCATTGATCGCAGATGCTGTGGCTCAGAGAAGACTGCCGGCCAACTACTCTGTCTAGCATCTGACGATAAACAATATAGAACATTTGAAAGAATTAGGATTTATTCACTAATCGGAGGGCAATCTCATTTTCTACCACAGAAAACGATTGTCCCTAGATCCGAATGATTTGGTATTTAACATAAAACAGTAAACGTTTGACCCCATATATTGGCTCAACTTCCCCGTCTCTTTCTTCCTCTGTAAATACCTTCCATATTTTCTTTTCTTTTCAGCCTTCTCTTTCTATTTTCAGCTCTTTTCTCTCTTTCTCTTTTCAGTTATTAGGTTTCGTAGGTTGTTTTCTTAGTTTTAGTTATAAACCACAAAAATTTAATTGTAATGGGGGTTTTTTACCTGTAACGTAAGCTTACATTTGAAATGTACATTTTTCTTTCTTTTAGAAACATAAAGTAATCCTCTTCTATTTCCAGATATATTTTAAGTTAAGTCACACCTCTTGCCTTCGTTCTGATTAAGCACTTAGTGCCCTGGACAACAATAATTTTCAGTATTCTAGTTAGTCTTGGAATAGTCGCCCAAGGCAAAACCATAATATCTTCTTCTTCTTCAAAGTTTTTTTTTCTAGACAATAAAAAAAAGCACCCTTAACTATCCGCCTTTCATATTCTGCATTTTATTATTGATGCTTTTAAATCCTCATCAATTTTGATAAACAAATCACATCTGGAAAACTGTGTTAGATTAACTTAAAAATACCAAATTTGGCATTTTTTGGCTATCTCAGCACACTATTTTGTTTTTAGGATCTACTCGCGCAATAAATGACCTTTTGTGCGCCCAAACAGTTTGGAGTATTCCGTACGGTGCTTAAAGAAAAGTTGTGGGATGTTGTCGGAACAATCTAACAGTATTACCAATATTTTTTGGATAGGTAAGCATTAGAAATAGATACTAAGACCACCTGAAGAAGGAGAGCAAGAAGAATGTATCTAAATTAAATAATTGTAATAAACCACTGTTTATTCCTTTTTAAAACTCTAACAAAATTGGTTCTTTGTATTTTAGACTTTTACCAACCTAAAGCTTGTCATCTAATAAGCCAGTTTTGTTTTTTAGCTGTGAAATTATTTACGGTCACGTCCTCAGAACGTGTCGAACTCAAGCGACAATCGTGAATATTGCGGGAACATAGCAATGTGAACTAGATGTAGATCTTCTTTAACGTTCTAGCGGTACGGGTCAATTAATTAAACTCGTACGTGCTCAAACCGAACACTTTAAGCTTGAATATATTTTGTAAAAGAGCATTTGATGAACATGCACATAAACAGCTAGTAAGGAATTTTCATTGACGTACCCTAACAGAAGGGTTTTCTGGAAAGCCAAGTATAGAGGATTGAAACTCTAAATACTATCAATGCCCATGCCATCGCACCTCCAAATAAAGCCTACCTAATAACCCAATTCGAAATGCAAAATGCACATAGAAGAAATAAATCATGTATCTAAAAATATTAAGATGGAAGACCAGGTGCGGGAAGACATTGCCAAGCTTGGTGTGACCAACTGGGGCCAGCTCGCCTGGAACAGAAGCAACTGGAGAGCACTAATCGCATAGGCCCAGACCGTCAAACGGTTGTGATGGCCAATAAAGAAGAAGAAGAAAAATATTAAGTTTTTGATTTTATGTTGGAAAATTCTCGTTCACCCAATGAACTCCTGATCTTTCATCTAGATTAAAACCAAAATTTTTTGCCTAATTTGGTCTCAACTCAACATTCATTAGCCGCCATCCAGACTGTTCAATTCATCTACACAAGTTCAGTTGGAAAAGTTCAAGCTATTTTCGGGTCATGCGTTTTTGGAGTTTGCCGCTCTTCCAAAAAAAAAAAAAAAAAAAAAAACAAAATTGCCAAACGTGGCCTGCGAAACGAACGATCTGCCAAACGATCGGCAGGCAAATTTTCGTGTTTCAGTGCAGAAAAAAGGAAAAACCTGATTTACCGTTTGGCGGCGCGTCGCTCGCGAAACATTTCCCACGCTGGCCTAAGTAAAAACAAATCCAAAATCAAATACAAACAATTCCCACGACTCCAAATTTGTATATATGGAGAGGGAGAGATATAGTAAACCTGTAACAAGTTACAATAATTGCAAACGATGAGTGGATGAGAGTCGTCTGCAGCGGGTGGAAAATGTGAAAATCATGCAGGTGTCATAAAAATGCAGTGAGGCAATCAAAAATTGCCTGCTGATCGTTAAGGGAAACCAATTTCAATGATGACAGAGATCATTAAAGCAACATAGCCACTTAGAGTAAATTTGAAGAGGGATTTAGCTGAAGTAAGTACACCGTATTCTTTATTTTGATGAATTCATTATGCCGCCATTGTGAGTTATTAATTAGCATTCATTAGCTTCTGTCATTTAACAAGAATTTAGCATACAGTTTTATTGGTGTGAGAATGGCTTTACACACCTGTCCAGACCACTCTCGCGTCGAACCAACGCCTTCCAACCCACCCAAATCAACGACGACCCACACAGTGGTTTCTACAACTAATTTCACTGACAACGATTACGTTGTTTCCAGCGTAGGTTGTTTCCATTGACTAACCCAAAGAGATCTAAGCACAAGCAAGCTTGCACCGAGAAGGCATCCACCCACTTATCATACACAACGGCATCATTTGTTGATTACTTCAAATGGTAATTTATGCAAAGCGGTCAAACTGGTGGGCTGACCAATTGATACACTTTGTAATCGATCCACAAATGTTGTAAATGATTTTCACTTTACCCCGCCGCTTTTTACATTTCCGGTGTAATTAAAGAGGCCTTCGATGTTAATTGTTCGCACACGTCGTCGCCTCATGACTCATGCACGTGTGGGCACGCGCCGGAATGACAAACACGTGACCTCTGACCTTAATCACGAAAAGTGCGTAGGCCAAATAGACGGGTAAAACGTTGCTCGACAACTTGTTGCTGGTAAATGATGAGAAGTACAAACAAAAAAACCTTTAAAATGGTTTATTTGCAACAAAAAGATAATAGGAGAGAGAGAGAGCGTAAAATTAAAAAATTAGGTAAAAACAAGGGAGTGAATAGTTCGCCAATGGACTGAAAGAACATTTTTCTTAAACAGCGAATGCATTGACTGCCTCTTATAGAGAGTACAGTGAATCAAAAAAGTTTAGGCACGCCTTCATTTTCAAAGTTTGTCCCTAAATATATTTGTTTATATTTAATTTAAAGAAATTATAAAGATGCAACTTTCATTGTTCACATTTGACTTCATTTTCCGAAAAAATAGTTGATAATAACTAAAAAGGGCACGATTTTCAAAAGTTTGGGCACACATTGTCTGTATTTGTCCTGTCTTTGGTAACCTAACGGTAATCTTCCATTTTTCTTTGCACAACTTTCTTTCTCTATGCATATTCGTTAGTCAGTGAAGCAATTCCAATTAGTATTTGTCTGAATTTCGTCACAGATTGAGAAAAAGGGGCAGCGGTACGGAGATTTCTCTATAAGATTTCAATATTAAGCTGGCTCGAGGTCTCGCTATGCTTGCACATAACTTCAAAAAGCAGGAACACAACTCACCACAAGGGAAGCTAGTTGATCGTACATCTGTTTCATTGGTATCTCTACCAAATCATCAGCGATCTTGCCCCACTTTTACTGAAACCAACGGCTCTTACTTCATGCTAGAGCTGCCATAATCGTTTGTGTGTCCCCAACTTGGCCTTGCTATGTTAGTGAGAGAGATGTCCACCCCGCTTCTAACACAGTAACCAATAGTTTGAGTACAGAATAGCATTCAAACCGCGGTTTTTTGTTGCTATAAATGAAACTATTTCTGTTTAGTTTCAGCAACAACGCCGTGCCTGGCGTTTTATACTTTTCAAATTACTTTACTTTTAATTTTTTCAAATTTGAATTTTAAAGATTTTCCCATGTGAATTCTGTTATAATGCAAAGCAAAAACTTAGACTTTTAATTAGTCTTTAGTTTTATGACTTCGAGAAGCGCAGAAATGAAGCACCAAGTTAATTACCTTCGACTTCCTGTCGTATTTATGTAAACAACGGAAGAGATCAACAGCTGATAAAAAATAATTTGATTATAGCTTCAATAAGTTTTCAAAATTGTATAATTCTTTTCACTTTCGGTTTTTGGAAGCGAGAACATTTAACAATTCCGATTACGCATGATTTGATCGAAATCGAAAACGGGAACAGGCCTGATAAAGTGCATTATATCTGAAAATCAACGAAAATGTTATAGAATATGTAAAACGAACCCAAATCCTTGGGTTTGAGGACTTTAAAAGCCGGCCCGCGAACCGAACCATTCGCTTCGTCTTTAAACTTCCGAAAGCTTGCCTTAATAAAAAAGAATAGCCCATGATTGGTTTTCGAGGATCCACCTTTCGTCGAAAAATAAGCTCAAAAGAGTTCAGTATAAACAAGTCTTCCCTCAATCCGATATTTGCCTTCGAATGCATGCAAAAAATCAACTTCCGTTCTGCATCAACCGCCATCAATGGCAGCGGAAGCCATAAAAAACACACAGCGGAGAGAGCGAGGGAGAGAGTAATCGTAATCCCCACCCAACCCGGTTTTTCCCCCCTTCTCCATATTAATGTAACTTTAGAAGCGATAAAAAAAAGCACAAAAGCATAGCAACAAATGGAAGAAAAATGGGCATAGAGAAGCGCAAATATAATAAAAATAATTGCACAACAAAACGGCCGACGGTCGGCGGCTACAACAACGACAACGACGAACCCAGAGGTCAAACTATTGGATGTTGTCTTTCACCACCAGTTGTTGTTGCTGTTGTCGTCTGGCACTCTTCTTCACAGTGGCTTCTGGCAAGTACAATGCACTTTTTATGCGATTAAGCGAAATCTGATGCCTTGGATGCATTGCAAAAAAAAAAAGGAAAAAAGGGTTAAAGATGAGTAAGAAAAAATCACTTCTACGAAACAGTGATTAACAGTGAAAGGTGAAGTTAAAATACGAAGCTAATTAGAAGTTTTAAGGTAAGTCACAGGTTGAAGAGGTAATTAAATTAAAGTAACTTTTATACTAAGCAAATCAAATATATAGGATGACATTTAAAGAAGGGACATTAATTAATATTTTGTGATATTTTTTTTGAAGTAGCTCACAGAATGAAGATTATTTTTAAGTTATAATATAAAACTCAAGCGATAACTCACAAATAATGATTATCGCATGAGTTTATATTTTCGCTCAAAAGTAAAACTCAATCAGTTATTATGTTTTTATCAAACATGTGTACACATGGATTATTCCATATCATATCGGCCACCCTATTTTTTGTTGGTTTATTTCAAAAAAATTATTAATAGCCTTTATTGAAGAAATTATGAAAATACCCAAAAGTTAACCTACCGTCAATAGTTCTCGAGATAATCCGGAAAACACGTGAAATTTTGCAATAATCATAACTCTGGTACGGTGCATCTCAGGACTCTAACATTTCTCCATAAAATTATAAATTCTCAGGAACCTTCCTATTTATTTCAAAAACTAAGACCTGCTCTCTCACAAAGAACCAATAATTTTATTTGACCCAGAACTTAAATGCTGTGCTCGGAGAGACAGTTCTTTGTAAATGCTATTCGTCTGGGAACGATTTACCTCACAACCTCAAGATATTAGAAGCACCAGTTTAATGTAAAACTTAAAAAACATTTACAAATCGACATTTTTAATTTACCAACAAATTAATTTAAATTACTTTCTATTTATAAATATACCAATATTAATTTTTATCTTCTACCGTCAAAGTTTTAGGTTAACGTTAGCAATTATTCATGCAAATTTTCCTTGTGAAATTTGTTCTGTAGTGACTCTCAAAATAAGTCTTATTTGTACTTGTAGTGCTGGGATAAAAATACAATAAATACTAGATCTGATTAAATTTTTCAAAAAAATAAAGACAGCTACAGGACGTTTTAAAAAAACAACAAATTTTAATCATATTTAAATTCTGGCCAAAGAAAACAAACAATAGAAGATAAAGTAGAGGAAAGCTAACTTCGGCTCGACCGAAATTTATATACCCTTGGAGCATGATATATGCCTGCCAGTTTGTTGTATGGCAGCTAACGATATATTCATCCGATTTCGATCAAACTCTCCAAAATTATGTTGAAACAGATAATATTTATAACTCTAAAGTATAAAGACGCTACCATTGAAAACAAAAAAGTTTTTCTCACTAGAACTACTTATTCGACCGATCGTTCCTATGGCAGCTATATGCTATAGTCATCCGATTTGGATCAAACTTGACAGAATTGTGTGGTAGCATATAATATTGATTAGTAAAAAGTTTGACAGCGATAGCATTGATAACGAAAAAGTTTTCCTTACAAAGACTTTTTTCAGACATATCTTTTGTATGGCATCTACACTATAAAGCTGTCCGATTTTCATAAATCTTGGTGAAATCATGTGAAAGCATAGAAAACTTATAAATACGAGGTTCGGAGACGTGCGCTTTGAAAATAAAAAAGTTTTCCTCACTAAAACTAGTTTTTCGAACGATCGTTCCTATGGCAGCTATATGCTACAGTCATCCGATCCGGACCAAAAGACTACGTGCAAAGGTTGGTTAAGATTGATTTAAAACTGACAAAAGAAATAGCATAGACTCAAAATGAGCACAAACGTTATCAAAAAGTAGGCGTGAACGGGTTTTCTCATTTGTAGTGTAATGTTCTCACTTCAAGAACAATTTTTTGAGACCGCAAAAACTCAAATTGAGTTGATATTGTTCCATTTCTGAGAACATGATTTGAGTTAATCTTGGATATACCCCTTTTGATTGGAAGTGAAGGGATTCAAGACTCCTTGGATATGTGCGCTTGCTGCTTCTCCCCCTTCTCCCCATATATTCCATAGGAATCAGAAACATTGCTTTTCAACGACCTACCCCCACCAGCTGACTCGTTTTATTTAAGTTTTTCAGAAAAACACTGAAAAATTTGTTCGGGCTTGACTGGGATTTGAGCCCGGTACCTTATGCATTCAATGTATGGAATGACGCGCTAGCCAATTCGGCCGTTGAACAGTTTTGCAGATGCACGTTTTGCTTGAGAAAAGGAGCTACTTATGCTTTGTTAAGCTGACTACCTCTCTTGAAAACCGATTTTGTTGTTGTTCAGAGCAAATATTATCCGATTGAGAACAACTTTACTCATTTCAAGAACATTTAGAACATTCGTTCTCAAAAATTTTGAGAACATTCTATTCTCATTTTAAGTTGAAGGCAACTTATTTTCTGAACACGTTTTTTCCCTCTGTGTGGCTATATCAACTCAGCTCGACATGCTGATCAAGCAAATATATACTTTATGTGGTCACAGATGCTTATAGATATACATACCCTCTCCAAAGGTAATCTGACCTGACGACTTAAGATGTATTTGTTAGAAAGACTTAGAGAATTTAGTACAATGTTATTTTATTAAAACTTAAAAAAATTCTATTAGAATTAGTTGTAAAGTCGTCACCCTGTTTTTATTAGATCCGCGATAGCAAAGGTAATCTTTTTCAAAGACTACAAAGCTTAAATAGTGCTGTGTTTCCGAATTTTTCATTTTCAGAAAGTTATCTCATCGATATTGACGCGGAGATCCAAATCATTTTTGGGTTTACAGCTGTTCTAGTAAGAATCATATCGTTTGGGCTGCAAACATTCAAAGGCTACAAAGTTAATGTATATTCGGGTCTTAGTCTGGGTTTAATTTCAAGGATACAAGAAAACTCAAAAGGCGGTTTCTAAACAAGGGGGTCCTCGATTCTGTCGCTTGACTATGATAAATTTCAGTCAGTAAAATTTTTGGTTTTAATGTGTCCATGAATAATATTTTTTGTAAAATAGGTTTGGCGAGTGGTAGTTAGTGTTGTTTGTAAGGCTGCCTTCTCACTGTTCGACACATGAGACATGACGTCTAGTAGTCCTACTTTTTGTTAGGTTTTAAATTTGAATAGTTTGTCAAATTCATAGAATTTCAGGGAAATACCTGCCTACTAGATTATCATGTCTCATGTGTCGAACAGTGTGAAGGCACCCTAAGTGTAAGCGGACAAAAAAAATTGATTTCCCAAGAAAATTTGATTAATATTTGCTTTACTCTACATTCAGATAAGTCGTCCATTTAGTTCCTTAAAATCTTCACTGGTACTTAACATTTTCCAAGATCTTAGATGTCCTAAAACATTGTGCGTAAAGACCCTGCACAATTTTCTAAGATATATTGCTTACACCTTAGAATAATAAATATCATATTTAACAAGTTCAATGACTTTTAATTCCCACCCTCACTACTTCGCCCATCATAAATTGATGCAGCTTTTCCACACACAAATTTGTAGATACTTGTTGAAACAACACCCAGAGGGAACCCCCCACCCTCTATATATATTATGTATAATTAGCTGCAGCCAAAGCGAGGGTGTTCAAATCAAATTTACATGGTTTATTTTTATAAGCCAACGACTACAGAAAACAAACAACGAGAGAGAGAGAAGGAAAATTGTATCTGTGTATTACATGTGTATGCTTGTATGAGTGTTTGGGTTTTCATTTGTGCACTGAAGCAAGAGACCCCAGCCAAGAAGAACGAGCAAGTTTTTGAGCTCAAAATAGACATATGTATTACCGTTCCAGATATATGCCCACATATGAACATATGTACGTACGTATATGCCTAGATAAACTCGAAACTTGGCTTTCTTCCGCTTGTTTATCGAAGCGTTGCAATTATTGTACTTAAGGGTATACGAGAAGAGTTACATACTTGCATTTCCTCGCACTTGACTGCACAGCGAACCTGCGAACCCACTTCTACAGTCCCCATCCACCATCTTTTGTGTAATTAAATCACTCAAGCGTTGAGGAGCGCTTCAGTTGAATTATAGACAACATTATGGCCCACAGACATGAAGAGTATCTTTACTTGGATTGAAAAACACATCATTATAACATTATTACAAAGTGTATATAATGAAAATATTTCAAGTGTTTGCCGCCGCCACTCATTTCCTCCATTGTGTGTGCCCCACTGGTTGAAGTGGTAGGAGGTGGAGGAGTGGGTAGGATACCAACTATTCATGCCTTCCTCATTAACCATGCAAATTTCTTACATCATTTCAAACAGCTGCAAAAAATTCTAGTTCTTGGCCCAAAATTAGGTGTCCATATTAATTATATTGTTTTCTGTTCAAAGCTTTGACCAAAAACCCGATCAGCCCAGACAGCTGCCGCCTAAAAGCCCGTAGGTGGTGGTGCTGTGTTCAAAAAAAAAAAAAAACATAATGAAATACCATTACAACAGTGATTTATGCATGGCAACTGACTTGTTGCCCGCCCGCCTAAGCGTATATAATTCGACCAAACCTATATGGCATCTATCTATGTATCGCCGACTCTCCTTTTACTACTCTTTGCGTGAGTTAATTGCAGCTGCTCTTTGGCCCGCATATCAGAGCTGAAACCTTAACTTACCTGTTGTTTCAGCTAGCACTACCTGCGGTATTGTTTTACAGCTGTTGCAACACCCCATCCCATCTATCTATCTATCTATGTGTATATCTATGGGGGGTGTCTGCCTGCCTGCCTGCCTGACTGGCTGACTGGTGCCTTTATCTATACATCACTGTTAACTATACATTTTTCTAAATTACCTTGCACATTGCACATGCTGCCAACTTGGTTCATTAACTGATAAAGCATAAAGATACACAGCAGGAATATGTGGGTCAGGCAATGATAACTTTGATAAATATTAAAGAGACACAAAAGTGTTTAAAAAAGTTATTAATTAATGTTCTCAAGGGTTGACAAAAGCTTCGACAAGAGGAAACTGAGAGACATGCTCCTTTTTTAAAATCTGTATTTAGAATAACAGTTTGCACGTGCATTATATTAGTCAACAGAAATAACATTTAACTTTCATCAAAACACATATAAAAAGTATTTTTATTAAGTTTGTGCAAAAGTATGTAACAGGGAGAAGGAATCATTTGCGAACCTATAAAGAATATATATCTCAATATTAACTTTGGAAATCAATGCCATAGGAGACACATAACTTGGTACAGGCAAGTTCGTGGCACTCGACTGCAGCACTCTTACTTGTTATACACTTCAAAAGTGTATTATAATTTTGCCCAGAAGCTTGTAATGCAAATAACCAATAATTTCCAAGCACATATTGCTCACTTACTTCAAAACTGGCACAACTCAGAAAAATACGATTTTTGACTTAATGATGCAAAAATATTTGGTTAGGGTATTCACCAGCCCTCGTAAAAGCGTAAATCAAAACGCGTAAACTCCAAAAGTTTACTACACAACAACAAAACAAACACATAGGATAACAATTACCAACTTTTTGCTGCTTTGGGGTATGTTTAAAAAATCAGCGTAAAAGTGTAAGAGGGTAAAGATGTCAAGTGTTGTAGAATTATTCAAAGTAATACACTCATTGTATAGCTTAAGGTCCGTACTATAGCTATAGTTCGTATGTTGTCCTTTTACAGCGCATAGGAACTGTTTATAAATAAATAAAAATCGAAAAAAAAAAACACTTAGAATCTAGATAATTCAAGACTTATGTCTAAAAAATATGCGGTCACACCTACAATAATTCAAATCAATTGACAGTTTAACTGCATCTGGCCAGTAAATAAATTGAGACATTTTCCTCAAAATAGCTTCGAACACTCTGTCTGTAACAACTCCTAGAGAGCCGTCATCACCTACTGTAAACATAGTTGTAGCTTTCCTTATTGATGCAGCTCTTCCAAACTACCCCAAACAGAAAAGTGCTACCTGTAACTCAAGTTCCATTTGGGGTCGAAATGGAGTCGACATAAAGCATGGACCCATTGGTCATTGAAAAATGGTAGCACATTGGTTAGCCAGTTGACTGAACTAGGTTCCTCGTCGACAGCATGCAATTGCAGTTAGATCCTTCATGAGGTCTTCCATCACTTCATCGACAGCATCATGGTCCACATCTAAAGATTTAGGATGTATTTATATTTCTTCATGCTCGTATTTAGCTTGATTTGTACACCTACAATCAAGGTATACTAAACAAGGTAGGCCTACTCACTCTCTCGCTCTCTTGACAACTTGTTAAATTTCAGTCAGTAAGGCTGGAATGACACTTTAAATTTTTAGGGACAATTTTAGTCACAATTTTTGGTCTATGAGGAAAAGTCGTTGGTGTAAGCGATTAAGAGTATGCTTAAATTCGCCGAACAATGTTTTTGAAGTGGCTATTAATAAAAAATTGCGACAATAATTGTCTAAAAAAATTGAAAGTGTCATTCTAGCCTAAGCAATTGTTGAAATTGTTGACGAAATTTTTGTGTTTTACTTAGTAGCTTAGTAGGTTTTGTATTGAAATATATTACTCTCTCGCTCTCGCTCTCTTTGACACAATTATAAAGAGTTGTGAGAGAGCGAGTGAGCCTACCTTGTTTAGTATACCTTGCCTACAATCAATGCATGACAGAAAAATTCACAGCCTGTAAAAAACAGCTGATTTGCGGCAGAAATGAAGAGGGAAAACCTTCTAGGGGCGCTCAATAGCTGCGACGCGTAAATTTACACAGTTACGCTTTTACGAGGGCTGATGAACACACTAGGCATATTTTGAACTATTTTGTGTAAAAGTTTTCATAATTAAATCTTATATATTTTTTCCACATGAGTTGAGAATATGTTGCAATATCATTTTACAGGTTCAATTTCATCTTAATGCAAGAACGTCATATCTTAGATGTCCTGCAGTCGATATTGCGCAAACATACTTTGGCTTTCATTTAAAACCTCATCTTTTCAAATTTTTTTAATAGGCATTTTAAATTTATAGCCTTTTAATAGATTAACTCGGAACTAAAAGAATCATTTTTCTGAGTTAAATCCATTGAGAACTTTAAACGTGTTTTTCTCAAAATGGATTATTTTGAGTTATGCCTGTTTTGAAATTACTGAAGGAGCTGAGTAGATTGCGTTTTGTCCGTCCGTCTGTCTGTTTCTACTCAAACTAGTCCCTCAGTTTTGAAATTATCGAGCTGAGTATTCTTTTGACTGCACGCTGCTAATGCCGCCGGGATCGGAGTAGGGTTGTCGATATTTCCCAAAAAATCAATATCGATAATATCAAAAATCCAAGTTTTCAATATCGATATTTGATATATCGCGTCCAAAAAAACATCGATATATCAGGTTTTTCTAAAGCTTAAGAAAACTGAAAAGTTTTCAAGGAACGCCTTCACCATAACACTACTAATGACCATTTTTAGTGGCCGTTATATCTTGTCTTTCCTTAATGAAGTCAGTAAAGCGTATAGCAAAAACGAAATCTACGGAAAATTCTAAGAAAATTCCATCCATGGGTCTAAAATGAATTCCTAGCCCGCACAAATCGACCTCAAATATTAGGGACATTTAAGGATTTTGTCTTTTCCAACAGGACCGAAAAAAACTATGTCTGTTTTATTCCATTATTCTTTTCAAAAAAAATAAGGTATTGGTGACCAATCGTGGTCCATTGTGCCCCCTACTCTACTGAGTTTACAACCTCTCCTAGCAGACTTATTTCCTGTACAAAAGTCAGGATTTTCCTCGGTTCTAGATTACTGATATTGTTCTCCTGCAATTGCCATAGTAATTTTTTCTGATATATCGCTTATAAGAATACCGATAATCGCCTATATCAGCAGAAAAAATATCATATCGAAATAACCCTTATTGTCTAACAAAAATATCGATTTATCAATATTATCGGTAAAATACTGTCAACCCTAATCGGAGGACTACTTCTTGAGCAAAATAGGAACGACGTTTTTTAAACTCGGTACAGACGAAGTTAGCTTTCGTTTTTTTAAGATTGTAAGCTTCTCGAAAAAGAGATTTTTAATCTAGATTTTCGATTGATTTCTTCTTTTTTTCTTAGTGTTCGATTGATTTGATTTTAAAGTAAAACGTTCATTAACTCTTTCGCGTGAAGAACTTCTAATAGCGTTATGTACTGAAGACGTATTTCTTTTCGTAAGAAACTGTAAGCAAACTTGAGAAAGCAAACGTCTGCATAGCAGTTTTAATTAACTACCAACTAGAAACTAAAAACGCAATTTCCGATATTTACTTTACCATATAAGCATATTATATTAAAAAAAATTTGACCAAAAATACACCTACCTCAAGTTTGTGATAATAACAAGAATTGAAATATCAACGTTGGGTTTATGGCCTTTTTTCATCAATTTAAAGCGCCTCAAACGTATAAAAGTATACAGAATGATAACAATTTGCAATATAGCTCTTATCAAAAGTGCGAGAAAATAGAAGTGTTCCTATCAATTTCATAACCACATTTATGTGGATGACACATCCCGATGAGATCATTCATAGGAATAAAGAATTTAAAGAAACATATGTACACCAAGCTGGGTGAGGGTGTGAAGCAGGCAGAGTGGGGTGTGTCTCTCTCTCTTTTTCAGTCTATTGACTTGCAGCAAATATTATATCTCAAATGAATTGTGCTCGGGGAAAAAAAAACTTTAAAAATTCAAGACGAGTTGGCAGGCTCACAAAAAGTAAACCGTGAGAAGCTTTAGCCAACTTTTTAGCCAAAGTAAACGCGGCATACCACACTATTGAAATAGAAAGAGGAAAATGCAGGTAGCTGAGACAACAAAAACAAAAAAAAAATAAAACAACAAGCAACAGCAAAAGCAGCTGATTCCCAGACAACAACAAAAACAACAAAGTAATTTCATTGATTACCGATACGCAATGCGCACGTTCCGAATGGAATGGAAGCCATAAACCATCCCAGGCAACATAACTTGAAACCTCAAGCTCCGCACCTCTTCCTTTTCTACTCCTCCCCAATAAACACACTAACTACCTTCTTCATAGAGCGGTGTGGCTTTGGATATTGTTGATCGTTTTGTGCTTTTGTGTTTCTTCTTTGGCTTGGGCTTTGCCGACGGCGGCAACGGCGCTTGGCGTACAAATCCCAACTGAATGGGGGGGAAATATGGGCTACATACACATAGCCATCCATATATGGGAGGCTAAGAAGACTCTTTGCCTATGCGTCATTGGCTTTGACTTGGGCCGGAGCAAATGAGAGAGGGTTTTTTCAGCTGCTTTTTAGCCTCAGCTGCAATCAAAACAAAAACAAAAACAGAGAAAAAACACAAAACAGTGGGAAGACGGAGGCCAGCGCAGATAATCGTTATGATAAACATAATCGTTCGTTCTTTGGGGAAAATTGGTGTGTGTGTAGTGTTGTGTTAAAACCTTGGTGCATTTTTTTTTTCTTCTTTGAAATATGCAATTTGTGGTTTTGGCCAGTTTTTGAAACTGGCATTTCCGGTGATTTTAAATTCTTGCGATGGGTATTGTAAACTTGTAAGTCTTAAACATGCTCTTAAATTTGGCTTTATTTGGATAAATGATAGACAAGGCAGTAAAATCCATTGTTTGGGAATACATCTTCTTCTATCCATTTATCCCAGTGGCCGGCATGTTTCTATTTTCGGTGTATACAAGAGCACACACATGCAATGACAAAATGAGCATGTGATCCTCTGATCCATACTAATAAATCTGTAGGCACGACCGACTGACAGACTGACATATTATCAACCTGCTTATCCTTCAGATCTAAGATTTGGCATAGACCTTCGTTTAATTATGCAGGCGCGCACTAAGAGAGAAAATTTGAAAAATTTCACCGCGAAATAGGTAAAAACGCAAAAGAACAGTTGGTATGGGGCACATAACGGCTGTAGCGCTAAGAAAATGATGTATACTAAGCTGATTTGTTAAAAGGCTAATCACACTGAGCACATCTCAGCGGAACGCATGGAATTTTCGGAAGATGTGAAATAGCGATTCACACGGACAACATCTCACATCTAACATCTTCAGTCGCCGAAGTGAATTTACAAACTGCTGAACAAATTGATAAAATAAATTTTTAAGAACAATTGATGGTTGATTTATCTGTTGCTTAAAAACAGGAACTTATTATTCGGCAGCTTGTAGCAGATTTAGTCAAAAATGCATTAGTTGTAGAGGTCGAAGATGAAGAGGAGCTGCTGACCATGAGAGGTATGAATCTGCTTATACCCAGAAGAGCTTGGATGTTTGTAAGTGGTAGTAAAGTGTGACTTTTATACGTGCAATTCGTTTACATCTCTTTATTTTATCCTTATTTTATATTTTAGCATACTTGGCATGATGGAGCAATCAACCTACTTAATGCTCGTAAGATGGCTTGAAGTATTGAGAAAAAGAGACACAAATTGGTGCAGCTCCATCCTACTGCTGTATGTAACACAGTATCTTAAATGTCCACAACAGTGCAATCAATAACTTTCCTCAAATGAACCCCGGTGGCAGCCAAACCAATCTAATACTACTGCTGACTATTCTTCAGGTGCTATTGCAAGATTTGTTGTTTCGAATGAAGGAAAAGAGCTTATTGCAAGGCACAAATGGTTTTACAGTGTTATTTATTGTTCCTTTTCCGCCACTGGAAGGTTGCTTGACTCGCTGCTATCTTCCGAAACATTTTACGCAGATCTCTTTGATGCTCCCTTTGCAACTCCAACCGCTCACTCGCAATGCTTACAAACTCCGCTTAGTGGCTTGGTGCATTTTGCAGGGGGCCTGCCATTGCTTCCAGAAATGTGGGTGCCACAATTCGACATCTATGGGAGGAACTCTGTAATATTACTATGAACTATGAATTCCGCAATTGCATATGTTAAGGTCAAAACATGTACATTGTCATATGTCTGTTTATCTTATTGAGTTAATAAAACTTAATTCAATAATCCAACGTCTGTTTCTGGCCATTGATGGTTTGGAATTTTTGACATTTTTCCATTCTCTTTCGTTGACATTGTTTATGTTTCTCAGTGAATTACAAATTTTTAGTGGTGGAGCAATAACTATCGTGAAAATACTGATTGAAACGAAGTAAAATAGGAACATCCCCAGAAGATGTTGAAATGATGATCAAATTTTGACACGGCAAATGCTTATGGAACATCTTTGATAATGATGTTAGATGTCAGATGTGCCTCAGTGTGAATAGCCTATAAGATGCCGATGCTGATCTGAAATGCACATTCTTTATATAATATTGGTATAATATTGGTACCTCTCCCTCTAGAGGTATGTTTTCAGCATACACTTGACTGGCAGGGGCTAACATATAATATAATTCCGGAATTTTCGAGCGCCTAGAAAATTTCGTTGGGTTCTTTAGGACCTCTTAAATTCTTGGACGCGTACAAATTCGCGGCGGGTTCAGCTAAAATATTATATGTACAAAAAAGCTAAGCTCTAGATGGGTGCTGCGAATACTCACAAAACAAACAAGCGATTTTGGCAATAGTTTTTTTTGCTTGTTTAGTGTAAATCAAATAAAAAACCTTTGGAAATTATTACTTAAGTTACTGTTATAAATAACAGCACTCAGTGCGCGTCCGAGAAAAGAAAAGAAGGGATCACATTCAAACAAATTAGGTTTGTGTGCTTTTCAAATATGCCATGGCTCTCTGGATCAGTTAGAATGAGGGCGAGCGAAAAGAGTGTAAAGCGGTGGAAGATGGAAAGGAGGGTCTTCTTTAATTTCTTATGTACAAACAAGCTAAGCGCTAGATGAGTGCTGCGATTACTCACAAAACAAACAAGCGATTTTGGCAATAGTTTTTTGCTTGTTTAGTGTAAATCAAATAAAAAACCTTTGGAAATTGGAAATTGTTACTTAAGTTTCCCGAAAACAAATACGATATGAATAACAGCACTCAGTGCGCGTCCGAGAAAAGAAAAATCCTTTGGAGACTGAGAAAACCATCGCTTGTTCCCGAATTTTATACACAGTGTCTTTAATTAACGTCTTAAACTCCCAAAACCATAAATTCCAATGGTAAATAAGCTACTTTTTGTCAGCGACGAGCTAAAAAAGTTTTACCTTTTACCAAATAAGCTACTCTTGAGAGAGCTAAATTATATATTTCCCGGTTCTATCATTAGTAGGGTTTTTCTAATCACTCTAGATTTTCAATCTTCTTCTTGGTGTGTTGCTGGTTAACTGCAATGATAGATTTTTTTTAAACAAAGCGTTTTTGTTGTAAGTTACTTTGAGTGTATAAAATTTCGTACAAAGAAGGGTTGACCCCTATGAAGGATTTGTAGTTCATTTGGTTACCTTTCTGATAGTTCTGGTGCAGAATGCAGTTCTGAACTTGCTTATCAAAAATTGGGAAGGTCGTTAAATAATTTACAATATAGTTAAAATATTGTTTTAATTGGAGAATTTCTAGCATAAATATATAAAAAACAAATCAATTTTCAGAAAAGGGTTTTTTTTTCTTTTTTGTTAATTTTTTTTAATAATAGTTCCGAATTATCCTTATTATTGTTAGGCACTTTGTAATGGACTAGAATTCCCCATTAGTCTACACTGATCAGCATTTTGTTAAATCTTTTAGCTTTCCCAAAAAGATACAACATCTTTTTTTTCTTCTCTGTTGCTCTAATTGCGTTTAATCTGTATCCACTCGACGTTTCGGCTTTTGTTTAAACAATCTCAAGCTGTTTGGTTACTTTATTCTCTCATAATTTGTTGTTCTTTTTCTTTCGGGCTGACAGACACAAAAAGGCAATTTCTGTTGGTTTATTTATTTTTTAAGTTTGCCGCATTAATTAACCAACCGTATGAATGAATGAATAATGTTAATATTATGTGGGAAACATTAATGAATTATGCATTTTCGCACGCTGTAATTACAGAGATAACAAAGATCATGATGATAATGAGGTAGCTATTGATTACTAACCAAGTCCAAAGCGTTTTTTAATCTTTTTCAGCAAATGCATTTTCTTTTTGCTCGAAAGTTTGTCCTTGGTGCTCATCATCAGTTCGTTGCTTTCCATGGCCAGGACATGTGCTGCAGCTGTGGCCGCATTATGATGATTGTGTTGATGATGATTATGGTGATGCAGATTCATATTCAAATGTGGATGACTGCCCTGAGGCATATAGTTGGCTGGTATATCCGATAGACCCATTTTGTAGTATTTTTATCAAAAAACGCGAAACTAAACAAGAAGCTTGCAATATTTGCTTTTTGGCATTAAATTAAATTTATAGTAGAGTTTTTACGTTTTTAAAACATTTTGTTTGATGTTTTTTATTTATTTTTTTTTTGTTTATTTTCGTTTGTTTGGTTAAACTCCTCGAAACGCGACAACGAGAACAAACGAAAATCCAGCGAAAACGACAGCGACGACCGAACCAAACGCTTCAACGTTCAAATTATAACTGAAACTTCTTTGCAACGCGACTGCAAAACCAAAACCGTTTGCTGCTGCCTTTGCCACAGCTGAGAGCGAGAGAGCGATTCGCACCCGCAAAGCAGGAAGAGAAGGTAACAACAACAATTCCCCAGTTTGTCTCATGCAGCTGTTTCTTATTTTCTATGGTTTCGCTTTTGAGCCTGAATTTCGCGTCCTCCCTTATAATTTGAAATTTTTGTGTTTGTTGCCTGCTACACTGACGCTGACGCCGACGCCGACGCCGACGCTTGCACCTTGATCGGCCATTCTTGTTGTTATTGTTTTGCTGCTGCTGCTGCTGCTGTTGTTGTTGTTGTTCTAGGCCAGGTTGCGCCTGCAGTTTGACCAGGCGCTGCTCTGATCTGTTAACTGTTTTCTTTGTGTATGCTTGTGAGCATGTGGTAGGTAGGTATGAAATGGCTTGCCCATAGTTCAGCAAAGTTCAAGACTCTTCATTATTTTCTTTCGTCAAAATAGTTCCAGTTACTTCAGGGGTTAGGAGATGGGTCGTAACTAGTAAAATTGTGTTAATGCTAAGGTTATGTGGTTATAGTTAGCCCAAAGTAACAAGAAACTGAGATGTACAAAAAAGTATGAAAATAGTATGTAATCAAAAAAAAATTTTTACGGATTTTCTAAAGCTTATGGAGTAAAGTATTTTTGAGATTTTTTTTCAGATTTTCGAAAGACGTTTAGAGGTCGCACAAATCGAGTTTCCCCCCAAAAATGGGGTTTTCCGTATTGATTTCGATTTTTATACCCGTTACTCGTAGAGTAAAAAGGGTATACTAAAGTCGTGCAAATGTATGTAACAGGCAGAAGGAATCATTTCCGACCATATAAAGTATATATATTCTTGATCAGCATCAACAGCCGAGACGATATAGACTTGTCCGTCTGTCCGTCCGTCCGTCTGTCCGTCTGTCTGTATGAACACCTAGATCTCAGAGATGGTAAGAGATAGAGGTTTGACATGTATGGGACAAATGCTTCTTTTATCTGCACGCAGATCAAGTTTGTTTCAAATTTTGGCCACGCCCCCTCCCGCCCCCGCAATTTAGAAAAAAGTTATATCTCCTACAGTTTTAAAGATAGAGGACTCGTACCTTCTAGAGATAGTTAGTAATTAGCAAAATGAATCGATTTGCCAAAGAAATGATAAAGATCGGATGAACGGTTCTCAAGTTATAAGCAAAAAAGTGAACCCAGCCCTCCTCGCTACCACCCTAAAAAAATGTTGCATACTTTTTGGATGGTCACACTATGGAACGCAGGAACACTGTTAAACATGTTTTTTTTTATGAGTAACGGGTATATCGAAGTCGGTAAGAGCCGACTTTAACTTACGCTCTCGTTACTTATAACATGGTAAATAACCAAAATTTTTTTAGTTTCAAAATCAACATTTTAAAGAAAAATGTCCCAATTTTACTTTAATGAGCACAAACCATGAGTTTTGGCTTTGCATTTGCTTGTTTAGGTACCATATATTACATTTTTTCGTAAATTTTTCATAAATTTTGTAAAAAACGCATTATAACTTTTAACATTTCTAAGAAAATTGAAAAAAGTAATGATGCAGTTTAGAAGATGGTTAAATTTTTAAAAACCTGAAACTAAGAAATTCAAATTTGCTCTTACCGTTCCAGAGTTATACTCTTTTAAAGCTTTGTACCCATTTCATTAAATTATTAATATTAAAAGATGTTTGCCAGTTTTGCACCGGATTTGCTTTAAACTTTGAATTATGATATTTTTCGCGTTTACTCTTTATTTTTCCTGCTTAGTTAGTTAGTCCAATACTAATGATATTTTTTCTTTTGCGGACAATTCATGCAACACAGTACAAACACTAAAAAAAACCCCGGCATAAGACCCTTTAATTCTCATAACCTCATACCCAGTTTTTTAAATAAAGCTTCGGTTCGCGTGTTACGGGTACTCTTGTACTTGCAACACACAACGACAACAATTTAACTTAGATTTAAATGGTTTAAGATAAAATTCTCTAAAACTCAGCAAATGTGGACAGGGTCATTGGGAACGCAATATAAAAAATTCACTTCAATCGTGCAATAGATTATGGTACCTCCCGAAGAAGGTAAACCTGAATTTTTGAATATAAAACGAAAATAACTTTAAACTTATAACTTTAAAAGCGCACGGTAGATTTTCATTAAAATCGTTTTTTTGTGATGATATAATGGGCTATTGCATAACCAAAAGAAATTTTACTCGACAGCCAAAAAACCGCGAGTTTAAGTACCGTTGTTAGACTCACCCACAAATCAATTCATATAGGCCATAAACCAGATCTAATAATATACAGATCTGCGTTTTCAGTTTTGCCAACAAAGACTTGGTTCGCGACTTATAGAAAATTTTGTACTAGCAATTGCCTTAGAACAACATTGACCATTTAGGGTAAAACAAGCTTCACCAAAATTAAGAAATGAATTTTATTAGTAAAGTGCTTTATAAGGAGCAGAAAAACAGATCATATCATTAAAATACTTTAGTTCAGGGCATTTAAGCGTACCACGGTTTGTCCATCAAAGACAATTTTGATTAAAATTTTACTTTTTCTTGGTGGCAATGACGAATTTTACTCATACGATTTATTGTATAATTCTTCGGTAGCTTGCAATACCAAATGGTAAATGTTGTTCAAACGGAATTGCTAATACAAAATTTCCTATGAAACGCGAAGCAAAGCATCCGTGGTGAATATGAAAACACAGTTCGAAATCATAATTCAATGTTTAAAGCAAATCCGGTGCAAAACTGGCAAACATGTTTTAATATTAATAATTTAATGAAATGGGTACAAAGCTTTAAAAGAGTATAACTCTGGAACGGTAAGAGCAAATTTGAATTTCTTAGTTTCAGGTTTTTAAAAATTTAACCATCTTCTAAACTGCATCATTACTTTTTTCAATTTTCATAGAAATTTTAAAAGTTACAATGCGTTTTTTTCAAAATTTATGAAAAATTTACGAAAAAATGTAATATATGGTACCTAAACAAGCAAATGCAAAGCCAAAACTCATGGTTTGTGCTCATTAAAGTAAAATTGGGACATTTTTCTTTAAAATGTTGATTTTAAAACTAAAAAAATTGTGGTTATTTACCATGTTATAAGTAACGAGAAAGGCAAAGCTAACTTCGTCTGTACCGAAGTTTTGATACACTTGAAATAGCTTGTCTCAACGGTTAGCGACTTCGACCAAACTTCGCAGATCAGCTTAAAAACATTACGTATTACCCATGACCGTGTTTGAGAGCAGTAATATTGAGAACAAAACAGTTTTTCTTACTTAAAACCATTTTCCGAACGAACATTTGTATGGCAGCTACAAGAAGTAGTTATCCGATCCGGTCGGTTCCGACATATTAGCAGCGTGCAGTAAAAAGAAGACTCTGTGCAAAGTTTCAGCTCGATAGCTCCAAAACTGAGGGACTAGTTCGCGTAGAAACAGACAGACGGACAGACGGACGGACGGACAGACGGACGGACAAAGCTTAATCGACTCAGCTCGTCATGCTGATCAAGAATATATATACTTTATGTGGTCGGAGATGATTCCTTCTATGCGTTGCAAACTTCTCGGCAAAATTATAATACACTTTTCAAGTGTATAAAAATCGAAATCAATACGGAAAACCCCTTTTTTGGGGGAAACTCGATTTGTGCGACCTCTAAACGTCTTTCGAAAAATCTGAAAAAAATCTCAAAAATACTTTACTCCATAAGCTTTCAGAAAATGCCGGTGCACCCGTGAAAATATAAAAAAAATTTTTTTTTTGGGACACCCTAGTATACATATGTACATTAGGGCGTTCTAAATTCCATACGATTTACAACATGTAAAGTTCTTTGCAAAAAATGGTTTAAAAAACTCTGTATATTTAATAGAGAATTTAAAGTAAATCCGAAATCAGATATTTTTATCTTTGAACTATCCATGAGCTCAGGGACTTTTTACAACAATATCGAAGAAATAAATTAAATATTTCATGTTAAATTTAATGGTTTATGGTGTATTGCTGTTAACACTGTGGACTTTGAACCTAGCAATCAGAGTTTAAATCTCGGTAGAACCCTAAGAATTTTTAAAAAATTTTAATAATCAATGACTCAACATTCCATCCACAGCATTTAATCCGAACCACGTTAAAGCTGTTTCAATATATGGGATATTCCTTATCAACTCGGGCACCTCACATATTTTTGTTATTTCCAAAAAATTATTAATGGCTATTAAGACTGTAGGGGGAAAACATGTTGGGGTATTTTCATCAATATATAGTAACATAGTAATTGGGGTATTTTTATCTATATGTAGTAATATAGATGGAAATACCCCCAAAATGTTTTTCCCCTACTGTCAATATCCAAACCCCGGCACCAGCCCAGCGGTGGACAGCAAAAATAAGGGAAAGAGTACAACATTTGTTTTTACCATTTACTTTCGATCAGCGCGTGTTTGTTGTAATATCTATTGCAAATAACGGTCCGGGTTGCAAGGGTAAGAAGGGCTATGAGGCTGCTTTAGATAATCCATAAACAATTAATCAAAAAGTTGTTAAATTATGTTCACCACGGTATAAGACTTTTATTACCCAAAAGCACGCCTACTAGATCAGATGGCGAAAATAAAGCGAATTGAAACCGATTATACAATAACAAGTAGATGTGAGTAGTTGATTCCAAATCACTCAAATTCACCACCTGATCTAATAGGCGTGCTTTTTGCTGTCTCTTCACATATAAATTAGAGCAGTTTTAATATAAAATACAAGCGTTTATACGAAAATCGCTAGTGATTTCAGTGTCTCCCCGGTATATCTCGGATCAAGAAACATTGCACATACGTGAGCATCATTCTCGAACAGACTTGGTTCTCTAAACTCTAACTCGTTAGACTAAAGTTTGGTTTATGCTGAGTTGAGTAAATCCAGATAGAATACAAGTTATCAAAGGTTAAGAGTTTGCCTTGCATTCTTGTTGATGCAACTTTTTCTGGTGCTTCAACTGTAATAATTTCGCTAATATTGTCCCACATAGGTTACAGAAAAAATAAACATTGATGGCAAATTATAGTCGGAGTCGTACAATTTTGTATCGACTAAAGTAGCCAGCATCCAGTGTAACATCACATATGTATGAAAAAAAATGAGGAGGGTAAAGATCTTGGTTAGCTGCATTCACTCTTTCTCGTTCGCTCTCTTTTCGTTGTGCCCATCAGCAACAGTGCGGCGCCATGTATGCATGCAAAATGTTCATTGTGAATACATCAAATAAATTTACGTCAGAGCCGGCCATGAGAGAAGGGCATATTTTTCTGTCCTTTCCATTTGGCTTGCCCAGGTCTAGACCAGAGCCGGCCAGCCATAGCTAACAGGGGGTATAAATCGGTGAACACTGAATTGCATGTAAAACGGCTGCACTCTGGAGTGAGCTCTCTTTAGGGAGATGTCCAGGGCTCGGGGAGTTTAGAGAAATATTTTTTGGATCGAAATATATGAGTGATGCAGAATTAATTGGAGTCTTAAATGGAGAAAGAGGATGGGTGACCTTAAGATTATTTGTAGAGAATATTATCATGTATCGTAAAATTTTAATAAGTGAATTCAATGTTTAATGTTAATTAATGCAGCAATTATAATCTCAGTCAATGTATTTTAATGTTAAAGGCCTACACTCAGATAAGATAAATTTTTAGTTACCTACGATATTTCACATGAATAGAAACAATTTTGTACCACTTTGAAATCTGAATGCGTTTGAAAAGGCATCTTTTTTGGATGAAACTGTTTCTATTCATGTGAAATATCGTAGCTAACTAAAAATTTATCTCATCTGAGTATAGGCCTTAAAATTAAAATTATTGTCAATATCAATTTTTTTTTGCGTATTTTTTTTCTGATTATTTATTTTGTTTTTTCCTATGAGTGATCCTCTAACGCACCATTGCCGGTGAACGATTTGATATCTCGGGACGACCGGGGAAGTCAAGTGTAGTAACCGGAAATGGAGTATTGGGGACTATTCAAGGGAAATATGGGCTGACGGCCTTAAATGCAGTTTACTTAAGGATATTAATAACTCATATTCATATTTGTTGTCACATATTACAATATAATAAATAATACTACTACTACTCTGGAGAGAGCTCTCTTGCTCACTACACACAAACACACTTTTCTGTCCTCTACATTTGCCCGGCACTGATTAACGTTTATCGATAGTTGTAGTAGGAAAAAACCGGAATAAACCCGTATATTTGTTTCTTTTTCGGTACTGATAACCGGTTATGGTAATAAAGGTTATATGGACACGGTTATAAGAAAGAATTTGTTATCGGTTACGGTTAAGGTTACGGTTACAAATTGTAAAGTGTTTTTATCGGTTAAGGGTTACGGTTTCGGTTACGGTTTTAGTCTCTGCATTGAAAACAAAAAGTTTTTCTCACCAAAACTAGTTTTTCGACCGATCGTTCCTATGGCAGCTATACGCTATAGTCATCCGATTAGGATCAAATTTGACAGAATTGTGTGTTAGCATATAATATTGATCAGTAACGAGTTTGCGAGCGATAGCATTGCACGCAAAAAGGTTTTTCATACTAAGATTTTTTTTCAAACCCATCTTTTGTATGGCAACTATACTATATAGTTGCCCGACTTTAATAAAACTTGCTGAAATTATGTGAAAGCCATAGAGAACTTATAAATACGAGGTTCGGAAACGTTTGCATGGAAAACAAAAAAGTTTTTTTTACTAAAACTAGTTTTTCGACGTTCGTTCTTATGGCAGCTATATGCTATAGTCATCTGATCCGGCCGGTTCCGACAAAGGTGAAGCGTATTTGTAACAAAAGACTTCGGGCAAAGTTTGGTTAAGATAGCCTTAAAACTGACGGGGGAGATAGCATAGAAACAGACGGACCGACAGACGGACATGGCTATATCAAGTCAGCTCGGGGAGGAGTCAAGGTAAGTAATTAAGATACGGTATTTTAAGCGACTCCATTGTGTTATCTCTTACGGTAGTTCCAACATGCAAACCGTAAGCATTGCGAAAAAAGGTTAACTCTCTTTTTGCATTTAAATTTGGGCATTTTCTGTATTTAATTTACCAAAACTTCTTAGAAATTAAGCTAAGTTTAAACATAATTTATCTAGGAGGAAACACGCTATTAATAATTTCTGACAGCAACTAAGGCTCGATTTACACTGCGTCAAGAGCGTCACGTTTCAGTGTCACACCTTCACTATGTAACGTACGTTCAGTGGAACATCAAGTTATGCGACGCATGAGTATAAGGATTACTTGGTTTCTGTAAATGCTAAAGTAATTTAAAAAATTTTCAGTCTGCCTTTCTTCATCAAAACTTGAATAAAGTAGCCATTTCATTGGCCAAAAATAAAAAATAAAAATTTTGAATTTTGCCGCCAAAGTGTCATCGCTTATTCTTAAAAGCACAAAGAATTTAACTGTTAATTCGTTTTTGCACAATTGCAAATGTACATGTATAGCAAAAGCTTTCAAAAGCGGCGATTACAGCTTGTTGAATGTGCAGTGAACGACACGTGAAAGTGAACTCGCGCTTAAAAATTTCATTAAAAATACTAAATCGTTAAATATTAAATTAAATAAATATGAATATTGTTAATAAAGGTAAATACTTTAAGTAATAGCTGTTTTGGTGTATTTTTGTGTTGTCGTTGAGATTTAATACGAATTGTTTTCCAGTGCTATTGTTAGTGTTATTCTAACCTCACTTGTGTAAGTTCAACTAAAGTTTAAGTTGTGATCCGGATCTGTCCCGAAGATGGGACTTTTTTCATAATTAAAGTTATTGTTTCAGTATTTTATATTTTCAATTTCAGACGCCCGTGTGTGCCCGTCTTTGTATTAAATTTAATTATGTACAGAGATCTTTACTTTCTTTTACCGTTTTATTTTCGGGAATGCTGTTGCTGCTGTGTTGTTGTCTCTGTATCTCTTTGTGCTTTCGTTTTTGTGCATTACTCGATCATATGTTTATATTGTGTGTTTCTGTTTTGTCTTCATATTTGTTTATGTTTGATTTTTTCTGTTATATTATCATTCTTAATTTCTTCATACATTTGGTTTTTCTAATAGGCGCATTGTGTCAATATGAACTTTCACATATTACTATTTTTGATATGTGGTGCTCATTTAAAGGTTCATATGCTACAAAAGACAAAAATGTACACGACGATATATATAAAAAATTGGAAACTGAAGGTTATGGTTCTCAGCTTCATGACGTTAACACAGTACTCGTAACCATTTTAAAAAAAAATAAGAGAAATGTGGACTAAATGCAACCGAACAAAGTCGAATGTTCTGCAAAAATATTCTGAATGGCTTAAAAAGAACGACTGCATACTATTAAGCCCTCAAGAATTGCACTCAAGCCAAGATCGAGGTCGCCCAAGATTAAGCTTTCCAGAGTGTTCAAGCAGAACAAAGCGGCGACGGATAGCAGAACTAGCAGAAATCGATGAGTATGCAGCTGACGATTTGCGATTTGCTTATACTCAAAAAAAATCCCCGATTTTGCCAGCAAAAGCTTGTGAAGTTATATCACTATTAACAGAAGCAGGATTAACAAAGCATCAATATTTATTACTAAGAAGCTTTGTCAATAGTAAAATTGATGCCAATTTTTTTCCATGCTACGAAAATATTTTAAGGGAAAAAAAGAAAAGTTACCCTGAACAAATTTCAATCAGTGAAACTCACGCTGAGGTTGAGCTTCAAAATTTATTGGACCACACCGCTTCTAGAATTTTGGAGTTACAAAGCGATGTAATTAATGAAATTGATGAGTCCCTAACTTGCCTTACACTAATTGGAAAATGGGGTTTCGATGGCAGCTCAGGGCAAAGCGAGTATAAGCAGAGGGTTGAGAATCATAATTTGGACGAAAATAATTTATTTGTGACGTCGTATGTCCCACTCCAATTGATTACACATTCACCCAATTCACCGGAAAATCGAATAATATGGAAAAACCCTCGTCCATCGTCCACCCGCTACTGTCGTCCCATCAGATTTCAATTCAAAAAAGAATCTGCTCAGTTGACCATTGATGAAGAAATGTATTTTAAAAGAAAAATCCTACAACTGATTCCCACGGAATTTAGGTCAGCAACTAACCGAGTAATTTATATTAATCATAGCTTGCAATTGACAATGGTGGATGGTAAAGTTTGTAATGCATTGACCCAAACTTCTTCAGCAAAGTGCTACATATGCAATGCAAAACCAACTGAAATGAATAATATTGAAAAATGTTTGGAAAAGGAAGTTAAAAAAGACCGCTATGAATTTGGATTGTCTCCACTTCATGCCTATATTAGATTTTTTGAATATTTTCTTCATATTTCCTACAGACTTGAAATCCAGCAATGGCAAATAAGGTCTCCAGAAAATAGGGAGCAATTTTTGAAAAGAAAAGAAAATATTCAAAGGGAATTTAGGAAAAAAATGGGGCTAATAGTCGACAGACCAAAAACAGGTGGTAGTGGATCATCAAATGATGGAAATACGGCCAGAACATTTTTTAACCAACCTCAGTTGTCTGCTGAAATAACAGGCATTGAGCAGGAATTAATTGAAAACTGTGCAACAATTTTGCAAGCCTTATCATCAGGGTATAAAATTAACGTTGACAAATTCCGACAATATGCCCTAGATACTGCAAAAAAACTGACGGAGAAGTATTACTGGTATTACCTGCCACCGTCAGTTCACAAAATTTTAATTCATGCTCCTGATGTTATTGAACATGCAATAGTATCGATTGGAGAGCTCTCCGAAGAAGCAGCAGAATCGAGAAACAAGGACATAAAAAAGTATAGACTCCATCATACTCGTAAGATCTCACGTATCGCAACAAATACAGACCTTATGAACAGATTACTATTGAGCTCCGATCCACTTTTAACCGGACAGCGAAATCTTAAAATTAAAAATAATTCAATTCTGTCAAAACAGGTTTTTGATTTACTGGACTAATAGTCTTATAATTTTTATTTACAATAATTATAATCGGAATTGTATAATTAAGTTTCTTCTATTCTTATTAATTTGAGGTGCTTAAATTGTTTTGTTTGTTATAATTAATTAAAATAATTTTGTATATATTCATTATTTTCTTTTGTCAATGTATGATTGAGGGGAGGGTCGCAGAGCCAAAAAAAAAGTAAGTAAGTATGTTGTAAGTATTTTATAAAGCTAATAATCAAATTTTTTTGTGTTATTTCCACTGGAAGTATTTTTGGCCGCCATCGCCATACAAGACCGACCACTGTGCGTAAAATTTTTTTTTTTTTTTTAATTTTTTATAAAAATAAAAAAAAAAAAAAAAAAAAAAAAAAAATAGGGGTTTTAAAAGAAAAAAAAAAAAAAAAATAAAAAAAAACAATTATAATAATATATTGATAAGTGATAGAATAATTTTATATGGCGATTTTCGTGATCAGCGGGCCAATCTAGTTGGTTTGGCGCTTTGGGGAAAAATGCTGTCGAGCAGTGTTTTAAAATTTTTAGTCTTACTTTCTGAACCCGACCCGAATATCTTTGTTTGGGGTTTGAAACTTAAAAATGACTTTAAATCAATTTTTAGATAACTTTGATCAGCACTTTACTATCGTTCATCCGATCTTAGTCAATCCTTTGGTGGATCTATTATTAACGCTTCTTACTAAAGGTAAGAACAATTTATAGGCAAAACCGTGGGATATGAGTTCTTTTAAATAGCGGAGGTAGCGGGGGATTTGGCAAAAAAATTAAAATTAACTTTCATACACGTGAATCCACTTGATCTTACCATCTCAGAGATCTGAGCGTTCATATGGGCGGTCGAACATGAGTATATCGACTTGACTGTTGATACATTCATTTGCAAAATTTTATTACTATTAATGTTCTCTTGTCCTGCCCAATAGGGTTAAAATTTGAAAAAACATCAGTTTCGGATACATAAGAACTGAAAGACCAGACGGAATTCAATTTTAGAACTTAAAACAATTGAGAAAGTCGGTCAAGCCCGACAATATCATACTCTGTACCTGGACTAGAAGTTAAATGCAGCGCTGCTTCTGCGGTCATCTCTTGGCTAAATGAAATGCGGTTTTGGTTGGTGGGGAGGGGGAGCGGGGGTTTGGACTTTTTGTCAATGGTCATAGTTTCCTGAGTAAATTCATTGAAGATAAGGAGAATTTTAAAATACTGTGAAATATTAAACTTCTTTATTTAAATAGGAACCATTGCCAGAACAAGTTGAGACGTTAGATTTATTTTAAATATGCCTAAGCATACCAAATTCTCATTTGGCATTTTCATTTAACGCTTGCTTAAGGACAATTCCCTCAAGAAATCGACATGGTTAGGCAAAACTCACTGCTTGAAGGTAAAATTTTCTGTGACATCCACAAGACAATGCAATTCAAAAGGCCATGGAACCAATGTACAATTGTCAAGGCAAAGTTGGTTGGTGGTAGATAAGCAAAAAAGACAAATGGGCATTAGGAGTAAGCAAAAGAAGCAGAGCCAGAAAAAGTACGGCAGATGTTTAAAAATATTCGTGGGAGAGCAGGCAACAAAATGAAGATGATGAAGAAAAATTGCATTTGGGTGGAGCAGGCAAAACTGAAATGCATGGATACTTGAATGTGCAATGCATGTGTGCTAAAATCTAAATTTAAATATTGTACAGTGGCGCACAATTAAATGTGAACGTAGAGAAAATTACAAGTTTAAAGAAAGTTGTGAACAAAATCATAACTTGTTGACCTGTGGGCCTGTTAAAAAGTTGTAAGATTAATAATTAAAAATGTTACTAAAACACCGACCCTGTAAAGTATATATATTCTTGATGAGCAGTAAGTTTATTTTCAATTTTTTCCACGCCCCCCGAAATTTATAAAAAAGTCACATCTCCCACAGTTTTGTAAATAGGTGGTTCGTACCTTCTAAAGATATTTAGTAATCAAGATTATTTATAGATCGAACGATCGGATGAATGATAGTCAAGTTCTGAGCAAAAAAAATTTCGCAGCCGCAGCGCTGCATTCAGCTGCTATTGCAGGTTTAGAGTATATTTTTGGTGAGTTGAAAAATCGTAGGAAAATCGATTGCCATCTGACAAGTTTCTCTTCTTTTAATTTCACATAACCAATACACCAAAACAAAATAAAAGTTCAGCTTGCTTCTCCAGTTCCACTGTAAACTACAAAAATAAATACTGCAAATAAATAAGTCGAAGAATATATCTCCCCTTCTGCGTATTAAAAAAGAACACCACAGAACAGCAGCTGCTTTTTAGGGGGGCCAAAAAGGCGATGGCGTTGACAAAATATGAATATACTTATAAAAGATATTTATAAATAAGGCCTTATCAGCTCTACCAGACAACTGGCGCACGTCTGTCGGCACGTGGTGTCCCTTTTCTCTATGCAACGACGCATTGTAGACGACACATAAATTTTACACCTGGAATTGGCAAACAAACAAAACGACACAGCAAGATCGAAAGAGAAACCCTTTCAGGTCGCAGAAATGCAACCACAGATGGACACCTTTTTGCATGTGTATGAATGTAGCATACATGTGAGTGTCTCATTTGGGGGTAGTTCCTGTTTCGCCAATACACTTTTTTTTTTTGCACAGCAGCTGTATATCCAGGACGCACGTCTGCCAGGATGCTGAATATGCATTTCCACTTTAATATCAAAATTTAAATGCTTTGTGCTCCCTTCCGATCTTGAAAATTGCATCTGCTGTCAGTTGATGTCGGCTGGACGATCTTAAAGGGCACACGAAGAAGCACAATTATTATCCGTCCATCATCATAGAGGATCATCAGACAGCAGACGGTTTCTTAAGCATACTCAAACCAAAAGATCAATTCAAAATCGCCTGCAAATTTGCAGAAAGAAGTTTAAGATTAGGTTGAACTTATTCATAGATTGGTCAGAGACCGTAGATACATGCATACATATGTATTGGATTTTAGGTTAAAATATATTTTTTTAATGGGTGGTCCAAACAAATTTCAGGTTGCTTACAAATTTGTTTCATGAAAAGTTTCAAGCAAGTACCAAAAGAAGCTTCTAATTTTTTGTGTTCACCACGCGGGGGGGCAAAATCCGTTTTCTTTTAGGGACACTAAGTGGAAAATAAGTTGAGGTTCGGACCTTGCGTAGGTTTGTTACACTCTGAACGAAACGATAGAGTTTAGAGAATGGAAAAGAAAAGACGAAAAAGCAGAATCTTCCTTCAAACCATTTTGCCGTGATTTACGAATCATTAAATTACAAACAATGAGGATTAATAGCAGTATTGCACCAAACTTAAATGCCAATTAAGATAAAAATATTTTCTAATCTATTGCATTGGCGCACTTTTTAGCAAAGGGTCCTCCATTGTGGTTTACTCATAATTTACTTAAGAAACTGCTTTTAAATACCACAAATAACTGCAAAACTATGATTGTGATCTTACCGAACCGCGATAAAATACAATGGATGACCAACGCTGAAGAGAATAGACCAGGACCAGAGCATACAGAATGTTTTATATAATTTAACTATGACGGAGAAACAAGTAATGCCCACTATTTCTTCGTTGAACTAAGTACAGAAGCCAGGCAGATGCAATGCAAAATCTAAATTTTATAAAATTTTATGATAAGGCTCGCGTCCCTGACTCAAACTTGTTGCTTTTACTTGCATGAACTGAAACATTTACAAAACTGCCTTTTGCGGTGTGTACGAAACCAACAGTGCTTGCCTTGGCTCTGTGATAACCCGGGTAATTAAAACCCCCCTACAATTTGTATGGCGGTCTAATTTCATTCTGCAAAATGAATTTAGACCGCCATCTTAAAATGAAATTAGACCGCGCGGCCTTATTTCATTTTTTAAAATGAATTTAGGCCGCGATCACAAAATGAAAGTAGACCGCGCGGCCTTATTTCATTCTGCAAAATGAATTTAGACCGCCATCACAAAATGAAATTAGACCGCGCGGCCTTATTTCATTTATCAAAATAATTTAGACCGCGATCATAAAATGAAATTAGACCGCGCGGCCTTATTTCATTCTGCAAAATGAATTTAGACCGCCATCACAAAATGAAATTAGACCGCGCGGCCTTATTTCATTTATCAAAATGAATTTAGACCGCGATCATAAAATGAAATTAGACCGCGTGGTCTTGTTCTTACAGTAAGTATTTAATTTAAAAAATTGAGTCCCTTTCAGCTCCGCAGGCAAAATTTGATACAAAAAAATCGCGCGATTTTTTTGTATCAAATTTCTATTATTTTTAATGTTATAGATAGTTTCTTTTATTAAAAAACCAAAATTACATTTATTTTGTAATGGCGGTCTAAATTCATTTTGCAGAATGAAATTAGACCGCGCGGCCTAATTTCATTTTGTGATGGCGGTCTAAATTCATTTTAAAAAATGAAATAAGGCCGTGCGGGCTAATTTCATTTTTGTGATGGCGGTCTAAATTCATTTTGCAGAATGAAATTAGACCGCGCGGCCTAATTTCATTTTTATGATGGCGGTCTAAATTCATTTTGAAAATGAAATTAGACCGCCGATGGCGGTCTTAATTCACGCGGTCTAATTTCCATCACCCGCTTGCCTTTGCATGGTAACTTCATGTGTTCGGTATTTTTTATCGTTCTTAGGCTGCCTTCACACTGTTCGACACATGAGACATGATAGTCTAGTAGTCCTGCTTCATGTTATGCTTTAAATTTGAATTTCATAGAATTTCATGGGGAAATGCAGGCCTACTAGATGTCATGGGTCATGTGTCGAACAGTGTGAAGGCAGCCTAATCATGAGTATGAAATTTAGAGTGGTACCTTGAAGAGCATATTTATACCCGTTACTCGTAGAGTAAAAAGGGTATACTAAAGTCGTGCAAATGTATGTAACAGGCAGAAGGAATCATTTCCGACCATATAAAGTATATATATTCTTGATCAGCATCAACAGCCGAGTCGATTTAGCCTTGTCCGTCTGTCCGTCCGTCCGTCCGTCCGTCCGTCTGTCTGTATGAACACCTAGATCTCAGAGATGGTAAGAGATAGAGGTTTGACATGTATGGGACAAATGCTTCTTTTATCTGCACGCAGATCAAGTTTGTTTCAAATTTTGACCACGCCCCCGCAATTTGGAAAAAAGTTATATCTCCTACAGTTTTAAAGATAGAGGATTCGTACCCTGTAGAGATAGTTAGTAATTAGCAAAATGACTCGATTTGCCGAAGGAATGATAAAGATCGGATGAGCGGTTCTCAAGTTATAAGCAAAAAAGTGAACCAAGCCCTCCCCGCCACCACCATAAAAAATGTTGCATACTTTTTGGATGGTCACACTAAGGTACGCGGGAACACTGTTAAACATGCTTTTTCATGAGTTACGGGTATATCGAAGCCGGTTAGAGCCGACTTTAACTTACGCTCTCGTTTTATCTATTGAGGGGTGTCCTAGAAATCTCTAGAGATTTTCGAATAAACGATTGCACTTCGAACTAAACTTGGACTACTTTATTTGCGAAGTGCCAAGAATCAGACAGCCTACTAGATTATGTGAAAGGAAAACCGTACGCATCAAGTCTACTTGGCTTTGAGCAGGCGGTTTGAAATCGCTCAACTTTCGTCATCTAATCTAGTAGGCTGACATATTTGAGCCCCTTAACATATAAATTCAAACAGCTTTAATAAAACCTCTAGAGATTTCTGTGACACACCCGATTATGTCCTATTTGGGACCTATTTTAAACCAATTTTTAGACCAAAAAAAAAGAGCTAAAATCCGACTTCTAATTATTAGTTTAGAGCAGTGGAGCCCAAAATGCCAAAAGCCTATCCTATGACATGAGATAGGAACTCATAATTCTGCCGGCGTCACAGCCGACACACGCATAGAGAGAGAGAATACGTAAATGTAAATGTAATGTAAAATTCTCTCAAACTCTTGGCGTGTGTGCTTTAAATTTTACGCACAAGCGAAAGGGACCTACAGTTTAACGCCGAATCCGAACGGCTAAGTTTGAGAGTTTTCTTTCTCATGGCTAGTTACTTCACAGCTGGCGTCAAGAGCTGGTGAAGGTGACCGGATGTGTAAAAGCTATTTTCTAAAGAAAGAAAAAAACTTTTTTTAAGATGTTCCGAGGCGGGATCGAACACACGACCTCTCACCTAGCAGTCCAGCACACTTACCGCTGGGCCACACACGGCCACAACCGAGAGAGAGAATACATGTGTTCTATTTCATTTGTTTTCTTTTCTTTTTCTTTTCTCATGAGGCATTTGTTCGTTTGCTTGTTGCTCATGTTTGACGTCATGGCGTTTACTTCGTGTTTCTGCTGCTACGCACACAAGCGCAAAGATTAATAGTGTGAGTTTGGGCACCATTGGTTTAGAATATTGTATGTTTTTTGTTTACGTACATAAGTTACAGCCCTGAAGGCAAATCCTGACTGGGTTCGAAATATATCGGAGAGAAAAAAGTAGAAATGTGTTTTATTTTACAATATTAATTCACATAAAATACACCTGTCCTCGAGCCGGTTTAGAATGTTTTGAAGGTACGAACAAAGATAGTGAGAGATAGAACGATTATTCAAAATTTGGCGTAAAATAAAATAAACTTGATCTGCCCGCAAGTATAAGAAGTATACGTCCAACAGACAAACAGACAGACAGACGGACTAGAAAGTATCTGCTAAAGAAAGAATTTATTATTTTCAAGTTTGTCATTTCCCACAATTTTAAAGCCTTGATATAAATACATTTGGCTTTATATTCAATTTGCAGTTGTCTGTTTTGCACTTGTACTGCCTTTGGAATTCCCTAACAGTTATGGCAATGCTGGCCGGAGAAATGCCTCTGACAACTTGCAGAAGATAGGCAAAACCTGCTAATGATAACTCCGCGAAGTTCTCAAAACAGCTGTACAGTCGACAATACTCTTTTGTGGTCTGTGATTGTCTTGTTTTAAAAGTTATGAACAAACATAAATTTAGAATATATAAACGGAACCGTTGCGCAGTCGTCTCCGTTTCTGTCAGAAATTAGTCAGCTGTTTGCTCTTACTTACGCTCTCTGAGTAAGATGTAATATTGGCTATACAGCTCCTCCAACGGGGCCAAGCCAAGCTTCTCTCAATCTCTTGGCGTGTGTGCTTTAAATTTTTTGCACAAGAGAAAGGGACCTACAGTTTAACGCCGAATCCGAACGGCGCAAAAAAACGCTCTCTGAGTGCATTTGGGAATATGTCCCTCTCGCTCTAACCACTGTGATTTCCTATGCGGACTATCTTTTAACACCGCTTAAAATTGAGCAGCGTAAATTTTATCCCTAATATTCATTGCTGCATGGCTTATTGACCTGGAGCCTGCTAAAACGTTCGACGATCCAAGCTCAAATAATATATTATCAAGCTTCTAAACTTTCGTTTTTTTTTTTTAAATTTACGTACATGTTTCTTAACAAAATTATTCCTAAACAACGGTTCTGCAACGCTCTTACTTGTTTTTATATGCGCGTTTCAGCGCATAGCCCACAGCTACTCACTATAGCTCAGTTTATCTTTATGCTAGATAACAGTATTCGGAGACCGTTAATCTTGGTCTAGAAATCGTGAAACATGGAAGTTTTTATATATTTGCATTTAAAATTTGAATCAGGTGCCAATCAAAACTGAGTTTACATATAGGGGCACTTATGTTAAAGCAATCATAACGAGAAGGCAAAGCTAACTTCGTCTGTACCCTAACGGTTAGCGACTTCGACCAAACTTCGCAGATCAGCTTAAAAACATTACATATTGCCCATGACCGTGTTTAACAGCGTAATATTGAGAACAAACCAGTTTTTCTTACTAAAATCCATTTTCCGAACGAACATTTGTATGGCAGCTACAAGAAGTAGTCATCCAATCCGGTCGGTTCCGACTATTAGCGCGTGCAGTAAAAGAAGACTCTGTGCAAAGTTTCAGCTCGATAGCTCCAAAACTGGGCTAGTTCGCGTAGAAACACGACGGACAGACGGACGGACAAAAGCTTAATCGACTCAGCTCGTCTGCTGATCGAATATATACTTTATGTGGTCGGAGATGATTCCTTCTTGCGTTGCCACTTCTGGGCAATTTTACACTTTTCAAGTGTATAAATATGTTACATATATAGCATTCTGTATTTGCCCTATTGAACACCCGTTGACCTTGAGCCGGCTAAACAATCACTTTGACTATAATCAAAACAGGTTGCTAAATCCCATAAATAACTCTGAAAATATTTAGAAAATTTTATTTGTTGGTTTTTGCATTGGATAAAGACTGCTTTAACACAAAATTTTGTCGATTTTTTTCACGGAAAGAATGTATGTCGGCTTAGCCCTTATAAGGTCCTTCCTGTATCTAATCCAAGAATAGAGACTTCAGAATCCCAGCAAGGTTTTGCTAAAGGTTCGAAAGCTCATGTTTACGAAAATGCTAGAGTTATGCAAATTTTTGGACTTTCAGTAAAAGAGTGCATATATACAAAATACTATTTTTCCATAGGAGCGATTTAAGATATACCAGTTAAGTATCTTGCGAGGTAAGTTTGCAAATTCTATTAATTTTACTATTTATTGGCATCTAGTGGGTTGCAAAAAGCTTTCAATATCGCCCCTTTTGCCTTCTTTGGACTCACACGGAGAAGTCCACTGATTTGATTGTTCCTGGTTATCAAGCGAGTTATGTTGGATCCCAACGTGAGGATAGCTTTTTCGCTCAGCTATGATGCCAACACCCTCAGCCAATATGTAAAATCATTCCTTGGATTAAGACTACGTATATAACCACCGATCCAACCATTGACTTATATATAACAAGCGAGAAAGTCGGTCAAGCCCGACTATTTCATACTCTGTACCTAGAGTAGGAGCTGAATGCAGCGCTGCTGCTCCGCTCATCTCTAAGTTTCTCTCTCTCTCTCTTTCTTGCTGTTGAACGAAATGCGATATTAGGTTGTGTGTGTGCGGGGGAGGGGGGTGTTTTCCTCTTCTTTGCAACTTCCAGCCTAAACTAGGTTCAGCGACCTTCTGAACCCGCTCCGCGAACACGAAAATATTTTTTTAACCGCAAGCTTTTGATATTTTTCGCCAAGGTTCAGGTTAAATAAATTAGTTTCGGTACAGATTCCCAAAGACTCCATCTACCTAACGCTTCCCAGTCCTGGCCTACAATTCCCATTTAAACATGTCAGTGCCGTATGCTGGATTCTTGCTCTTACTTCTGTGGGCTCTGTTTACTTCATACAAAACGGTTGTGGTTGTTTATTTTAAAATTTCTGCCCAATATGGTGCGCAAAATAAAATGACTGATCATGCCTCGACTCTGATCCTCTAATCAAATGGTTTTCAATCATTCGAATGAAATCTAAATTAAATTAAATATCACATAATGCAAAAAATAAATCTATATTAATTTATTAATACACTGAACGAGTTCAAGTGGTTTTTGGTTTAGATAAGAAGGAGAAGTCAACAATAGATATGTGTTTATAGGGAACAGAATGAATGCGAACAAGAAACAAGAATTATGAATATTCAAATGATCAATTAAGGCATATATGCATAGTTTGTCTAATGGTTTATACAGTGTACGAGGCAGATGCCTCAGCAGCTGTAAAAATAATTTCCACCGAATATAAATGTTTGTATTAATATGCCACAACTAAAAACTGTTTCAAACGCTGAGGATATTTTCCATGTTTAATTAGAGGAAGAAAGAAACGACATATGCAAACTGAAACCCAAAGACAGTTGTGGAGTATTTGTATAAATGAACCAAACTAATCCAGGCGCATACAAGCAAAATGGAAGGAATTGCGTAAACACTTGAGAAGAGACAGCAGCAGCAGCAGGCAGTTCCTTTCTTGAAGGCGGAGACCTTCTCCCTCGCATACCTGCGAAGCGTCCGCAGCAGCAGCAGTTGGTTCGTCTCGATTGAAATCTAACGTTGGGCAGAGGGATGCAACTCGGCCACTTCCACTTCCATATCCGCATCCTTCGCATACGCTAATCAAATATCAGCGCAAAATACCCGCCAAATCAACATATGTGAAGCCGTTAGAAGTTGTTGGCCAAATGTTTGCCTTTCCAGGGGGTTTCAGTTTTCAGCATTTTTACATTGCAGTTTTTTCCCGCCTGTAAAATGGAAAAACTCCCTCATGGTGAGAGATCCTTTTGGTTTCAGGGCCATCTACCTGTGTTTTGTGTAAATGTGTGCGCGCATGCGCCTTTACTTTTCACTTATTGGGTTTTTTCGTTTAGTTGTTCTTCGTCCTTTTTGTAAGAAATCATGGCCATAAACTCAATAATTTATTATGTACAGCTGTATAGAAATCAGTTTAATAGAAACTGATGTGCTGCCTAGGGAAAATTATAACAGGTAACTGCAAAGGCACCTGTAAAGGTGTCCTTTCCTGCATTACGTCAAAGTTCGCGCCCTTTTGCCTAGAAAATCCTGGCCTAAGCAGTTTTTATGGACCTCTGTGATTTTGTTCACTCTTTTTTTGTGTGTGTGAACCCCAAAGGGCGAGGATGCGGTGCACTTGACTTTTGAGCATCTAAGCTGCTTATGAGGTTCTTCTTTATGGATAAGGAAAGGGATAGCATGAAAGTTTTGAAAAATTCGTTAGATTTTATTTGATAAAATCTTCTTAAATATGAAAAAATTCTTCTAAGCCCCTTTAATGGCTTCTTAATAATTGTTCTAACTTCTTTAAATGCAGGGGGAGTCAAAAAATATTTCGGACATGCCCAATGTTCTCCTAGCATCCAGTTAAGTGACTGGTCTAACGAATCGAATCTAGTTTGAATATAGTTTAGTTTTAACTGAAAAAATCAACAGCAAAAAAAGACGAATATGTTGCAAGGCTTGTAACTAAGCTAGATAAGGTGCAATCTAGCAAAGACTGGTGGAACGTGGCAAAAGAGGTTAGAGGAAGCTGTTTCAAATTTGGAACCAGCATCGGGGCCGACAACTTCAAGCACTATTTCACAGAGCTTCTGAACCCCAGGCAGTTCGCTTTGAACATAAGCTATGCTGCTCAATTACACGAGGATGTAGAACTGGATGCAGAAATTACATCGGAGGATATAAAAAGAATGTCCGTCCTTCCGTCCGTATGAACAAACAGATCTCAGAGATGGTAAGAGATAGAGGTTTGACATGTATGGGACAAATGCTTCTTATAATTGCGGGCAGATCAAGGTTATTTTCCCTCCCGCCCGCGCAATTTTTAAAAAACGTCATATCTCCCACAGTTTTTTAGATAGATGATTTGTACCTTCTAGTTAAAAGTTAATCATTAGCAATATGTATCAGTTTGCCGAAGAAATGATAAAGAATGATTCTCAAGTTATGAGCAAATAAGTGAATCACCCCCGCCACCCCCCTCCCGCCCTTGCACAACCAACGCTGCGCAATCTTAGAGAGAGAGAGGGAGAGCAAGAGAATGAGAGAGTGAGAGAGGAAGAGAGAGAGAGAAACTTAGAGATGAGCGCAGCAGCAGCACTGCATACAGCTCCTACTCTAGGTACAGAGCATATTATAGTCGGGCTTGACCGATTTTCTCACTTGTTTATAAATGTATCATTCCGGAAGGTAGTGGTCGACGTGCTGCGTGTAAGCATTGGACACTAAACGGAGTACAGCTAAAAACGGTCAAGGAGTACAAGTACTTGGGAGTAACTTTAACACCAAACATGTCTTTTAGCAAGCATATTGAGCATAACTTACGTGAGTCGAAGATCGCCCTTAACAGTACGTGGAACGCCCTATTAAGCCGAAAATATACTAAGTACAAACTGTTCCAAGCAACAGCTAAAGCCATAATGTGCTATGCATCGCAGGTCTGGGGTTACATGGAATACGAAGAGGTGAAAAAACTACTACGCTACTTTGTTAAAAAAATTTTCCGATTACCGATAAATACCCCAAATTACGCAATTTATTTGGAAACTGGGCTGGGATCTATGTTCGAGTACACGCTGCAGTCTCATTTTAATTATATGGGAAGATGTCTCAACCTAGCTGAAAATAGGGCGCCATATACCGTGGCAGCGTCGTTACTGGCATCACGAAGGCAATACTTCGTACACTGGCTGCAGCTAGTTGATTAACACGAAGTTGTGGTGAATTTAAACAATAGGGAATCATGGTTGGCTTCACAGGAAATTTTATTGCGAACAATAAATGAAAATAAGAGAGTGACCTACATGAAGCAAGCACAGCAGAGCATTACGCGCGAAACCTACAAGACACTGCAATATAAACTCTCTGAAAAATAACTATTTTAACGACTGCTTTAGCATATTCACAATAGCAAATATCTTTAAGGCCAGAACTGAGACGCATAAACATGGGTACCAGCCACATTTTGCAAACGAGAATTGCACGTTATGCAATCTGCGGGTGCGTGAGGATATCTTTCATTTTTGCGCAATATGTCCAATTTTAAGCGAAATACGAGTAAACGCCTGAGAAAAACCGGTGCTGACAAAGGAGGAATTGTCTACTATTCTAAATGGATCGAGCTGGAATACGCTGGGGCACAAGCAACATGATAAAGGGATCAGACAATAGCATGCCAGTTCTGAAAAAATAGTCCAATATGCTTAATCACAATCGGAAGGGTGAGGATCCACTATTCCGTGACGAGCGGGGAAGGTGGGTGGAGTAACCTGAAGAAAGTGAAGCATCTGGCTATTTTAGGGATGCATAATGTAAACAGCTAAGATGTTGTATATTAAATGTAAGCTGGACTGGTACAGAGCTATCCCATACATTTGAAACAAAGAGTGGTGTTGGGATGTCTGCTGTCTCCGTTACTATTTGCACTTTATTTGGACGATCTACATGATTATCTTGAAGGAGGATTCAGCATTGACGACATTAATATCAGGATATTACTACACGCGGATGACATTGTAATACTAGCTGATAAAGTAGAAGTGCTGAAGGAATGATCATGAGAATAGAGTCATACTGTGTGAAATGGGGAATGGAAGTAAACCTGATAAAGTTAGAAATCATGATCTTTCGCAACGGAGGACGCCTGGCAAGTAATGAGTCCAGGTATTTCAATAATAAAAATAGGACGGACGGTCATGGCTATATCAACTTAGCTCATCATGCTGATCAAGAATATATATACTTTATGTGGTCGGAGATGCTTTCTTCTGTGCGTTACAAACATTCGGACAATTTCAATATACCCTCTCCAAGGGTATAATAAAGTCAATGTAGTACAGGAGTATAACTATTTGGGAATAAACTTCACTCCGCGTCTGTCTTTTCAAAAACCTATACAAACAAGAAACAAAGAAACTAAAGCAACTATTAATGTAATATGGAACAAATTTATCAACAAAAAAGAAATTAGCCTTAAGCAGGACATAATCCCGAAACGAGTTTCGGTTCCGGTTCCGATACCGGTACGTCCCGAAATGAATGTTTCGGTTAAAGGTTCCATTTCGGTTTTCAATTAATTTCGGTTTCGATACGGTACCCGCATTTTTATTTCGGTATACCGGTACGTACCGGTAAGTAATAGTTATTTTTAATACTGAAAAAAGTAAATTCTGAGATAAATCTAAATCATTTTATTCCGTTTCCCAAAAATATAGGCAACAAATAATAGAAAAAAGTTTTAGGGAGATTATTAATGTAAATTAATAGAATTGTCTTAAAATTGTTAAAAACCTGTAAAATGCTAAAATTGAGAACTAAAACTTAATAGTAATTTTAAGCAACAAAAATTGTTAAATTGTAAAAAGGAAGAATCGGCATTGGGCCCACCGCAAATAAAGCCATGCCTGATACATGCCACCAAAATATACTACTACTACTATTCCTGTTTAATAAAACGAATCAAAATTCAACACAAAATGAATGGTATCGTTTTTGCTTTCGTCCACATGCAATTTCTGGGGTACAACTTTAAAATGATTAATTTTAAATCAAATTGAATGCCCTATATTTTTATGGTTACTTTAAAATCTTACTCAAAATATGACTTATTAATATAAAAATATCGGATAGATAAAAAAATATAACCGTTGACATGAAAATTGTCAATTACTTTTCATTTCACCTCCCCAAAGCACAACTCTTTAAAACCGAATAATTTGATCGTTTTTCGAAAACGGGAACAGCTATCAATTCCGATTCCACATGATTTGATCGAAATCGAAAACGGGAACAGGCCTGATAGCCTTCATATTTCGTATTTTTTTATGTAGTTAACACGTAAGATCTAATGATTACATTACATGCTCATAAATATTGTAATATGTATTATTAGTTTTCGAATTTTATAGGTCCACTATATAGCATTCTTTTGATTTGCTCGCAGTGGTATAATTGGATTAAATGTGATTGAGTCCATGCAACTTCTTAGCGGATTCAATATATATTTAACGCCAGCTGGAACAGAAAGAACGACTTTTGAAATCGCAAACAATTCTGGGAACTTTGTAAAGGATTATTAATAAGAATCAATATCAATATGCCTCAACTTCGTCGGCGCATTCAAATGAACCAGAATTTGAACTGCAGCTCATTAAACAGTGATTGATCAGCAAACGACAAAATTTGTGCAAAAATATTATGTAAAAGATCGATACAAGTATAGGGTCCAAAAATATTGCACAAATGAAAAGCATTGTTTTCAAAAAGGGATTTCTCTCGCTTTTCTATTTCCTGAAAACACGATTTCGCAAGAGAGAACGAATTTTTTGATATTTCCAATTTGCAGTTAATCCGAATGGAATAAAAATCGCACAAAACTAGATTTTATGCTTTAAGTTTAGTTGTGTCCGCCTCCGCTGATTCTAATATGCGCACAGTTTCGCGAATTGAGTCCCACACTTTCCGGTTCAGAAGGAAGTCCTTATCTACAGCCGCAAAATTGGAGCAAGAGTTGAAGACGTCTTCCGCCAGCAAATATTTTGGTATCCTGTAGGTTGAGCTCCAACACGTGGGGCAATCGATGGATGCTTAAATGTTATGACTCCTAAAAAGTTGAAAAAAAAAATCTGGCATCGTGTAAAGGTCGTTTTATGATTGCTTTTTTTGCATTACAAAGGTCTGTCTAAAACTACGATGCGCTCTGCAAAGGTAAAAAACCCGAAACTGTACCGGTACCAACGTTTCGGTTTCGTTCCGGTTATATCGGTTCCAATAATAACGGTAAACGGTTTTCGGTTCCAAAAAAAAAAAATTCGTTTCGATTCCGGTTCCGGTACGCGATTTGAAACGGTTTATTTCGGTTAACGGTTCCGGTATTATGCCCTGGCCTTAAGTCGAAGTGGCATTTAGGAGGAGTGGTGGATAAGCTTACTTAGGATACTAAAACTACCGGTCTGCACCCCGAACTACGTATTAGCATTGTAAACGGGCATGGAAGATGGTTATTTTTATACCTATTCTCTCACCTGAATTATGTCGGAAAAACTTTGTACGAGTAATAATACAGTAAGTAATAAAGGTCTGTTCCCATTTCCGAGTGGATTTAAACAGTAAAACGATTGTATTTCCGAATCGTTTTCATTTAATGTTCCCGTTTCCGAGTGAAATATAAATCGATTTACTTTTCGAATGAAAATTTGACTCGTTTTCGAACTATAATTCAGCTGAATGGCAAAATGGACAATTTCAATCAACACTGCGCATACGCTAATGCGGAATTGCGAATAGCTCAGTTTCATTTCGATCGGTTTTGCTTTCGGCTACATGCAATTTCTGGGGTACAACATGGAAAAAAATTAATTTTAAATCAAATTGAATGCTCAATATTTGTATGGTTACTTTAAAATCTTCTCAAAATATGACTTATTAATATAAAACCATTGGATAGACAAAAAATATAACCGTTGACATGAAAATTGTCAATTAGTTTTCATTTCACTCACTCAAAGGCACAACTTTTAAAACCGAATAATTAACAGCTAAAACAGCTATCAATTCCGATTCCACATGATTTGATCGAAATCGAAAACGGGAACAGGCCTGATAGACTCCCTCATATATTGTCCAATAAAATTTATGAAAGAAACATTGCTCGGAAAAAAGACATACAGAGACGTATCGAACACTACGTCGACTAGTTAGACTAGGATTGGAGAAGAGTATGCGGAAATCTTCTATAAAAGCTTAGACAAGAACAAATAAAGAACTACACTGAAAAGGCAAGAGCTAGCGACAGTACAAACATCTCGAATATACAAAAGGAGCACTATATTGTAACGACAGAAACATTCAAAGACACATAACATGGATTCTGAAAGCTAGGGGCGATTTGCTGAGCCTAAAAGGCAATCAACAAACAACTTTAAGGCTCTGCAACTTGTGCAACATAACGGAGGACGATGTGTAGTACTAAACGAATTTCGAGTTAGGTGTTTTCTAAATTTACGTTAAGCTACCAGGAACTATTAAATATTTTGAATGGTGACATAGATGGTAGTTGGGTTGGGCTAGTAAACTACCTAGAATATGCCATGAAATACAGGGTTGCCCATATTCGACGGACCCATCTGGCAACGCCATAACTTTTGACAGAGATGTCAGATCGCTTAATGACATACCGCGTTTGAAGCGTCAGTTGAAATTTACATTCAACAGAACAAGTCAATTGTGAAAACTCAACGTGCTTTTAAAAAATTAAAAAATGTGACCGAAATGTGTGAAATGGGACCGTAAATTAGCAAAATAGCCGTATTTACGCCACTGAAAATCCTCAGGAGATTCAAAAAGTGCCTCTTCATGACGAAAAAGTCACAGTTTGGTGCGGCGTTAGTGCGAAAACGGTCATTGGGCCGTTTTTCTTCCAAAATGAAAATGGCCATGCTGTTACCATCAACCAGGAGCGTTATCGCGACATGATGACCAATTTTGTGATGCCAATTATTCGTCGAAAGCGTATGAGGCAGTTCTGGTTTCAACAAGACGGCGCTCCACCGCACACAAGTCGCATAATAATCGATTTTCTGAAGAAATTGTTTCCGGGCCGTTTGATGTCGAAAAGTGGTGATTTGGACTGGCCACCGCGTTCGCCCGATTTGACGCCGCCTGACTTCTTCTTGTGGGGATATGAACAAAACCGTAGAAGAGCTCAAGCACAACATTCGTGAAGAAATAGCCCTATTCCCGGCAAAAAAGGGGGGAAAAAAAGAGAAAAAAAGGAAAAAGGGGAAAAAACCCAAAAAAACAAAAGGGGGCCATTTGAGAGATAACATATTCAAAAATTGATGTAAACAAATCTACTTGGAACAAATTAAATGATTAAGATTGCCAACCGCCAAATTTTTATTTTTTTCTTTGATTTAAAAAAAAAAAATGGGTCCGTCGAATATGGGCAACCCTGTACAGAATGTGGTATATAAATGTTAGCTTTTAAAATCTTGTAATGTAATATTTATAAATATCCATTGTAACGGAACGGCTGAGCACTCTCGGAACTCAATGGGAACGATCGGGTATCTCGCGACGAGCTTGAAGTACCAGACGGTTCAACGTGGGTTGCAAAGTCAATAGATGGGCTGACGGTTCTTTAAAATCATGCCTTAACACGCTTAATATTTAAGATGTAATACAATATTGTACTGAAATAATAAGAAAATAATAAAACCTACTACTACTACTAACAGCAAAATTTAATTCAGTCGCCGAATTTTTAGAATACACATTTAAAGAAAATTGTTTAACAAATAAAACCGCCTTTTAGTTTTTAACGGCTTGGACAAACTCTTCCACTTCGGCATGCTTCATCATGCGAGACACCTGCAAGCCAGCCTTTAACATGGCTTTCTGTGTAATGGAGCCCACGGCAATCAGTTTGCGATCGTTGAGAGAAACTTTATACTTTTCAAAGAATTCTGCTGCCATTTTAACGCTGGCCGGCGAAAAGAAGACAATGGTTTCCATTTTCTTGGACTTTAGAGCCTGTTTCATGCCTTTGTTAAACTGCGGATGGCATTGACTTTCATAGATTTCACAAGAATCCACGCGAAATCCCTGCGATACCAGACGATGGCGCAAAGTATTGCTGGTCATATCGCCGCAGGGCAATAGAAATGGTAACTCTCGCTTGGGTCCAAAAGTCTCGACTATGAAATCGCATAGATTATGAGCACTGGCCGCATGATTACCCACAGTGGGCAGGTTGGGAAGTGCATAGTAAGCTGACTTTTGAGTGGCTCGTCCCAATGCATAATTACTTAAAGGACGCCAGCAAGCGGGAATTGGTTTGTTTTCGAGAGCCTGACGTACAGCTTCAACGCAGCGAGGTCCCATTAATATAATTCCAGCATACTTATGAGGATCTTGAAGTTTGGATCGCAATATGTTTAGATTTTTGAATACATATGTTGTTGGCTTTATGTAAATGGGTTCCATTTGCAAATGTCGCAATACCGGGCCGTAGAAGTCATCTTTATTTTCGGCTTTCAATAGAACCACACTGCACTTTTTAGAATCAACCATGTTTTCTTTTTTTTAATGCTAGGAATCGGAGAATTGAGTTTGAATAGTAACGTGTGACCGCCTGCTTGTTTGAAAAGTGTCATCACTATAGTGGGAATCAGCTGTTCACTGAGTGATGTATGTGTGTGTGTGTGTGTATGGAGGGGAAGGTCACGTAGTACGAGACACGTCCCTTATTGACATTAATACATTATTAACTTATTTTATTTACTCACCTATTTTACCTGCCGATTGACCCATTCTTATCCTTTATTTCAATCACAAATAAATTGATTTTTGATATATTTTTGCTCGAAGGGCTCGAAATTATTAATCAACCAACAACAACATCTACTACCAGCTTACAATTGAATTTTCACGTGGCCTGTCGTTTCTATTTTCATACATTCCATGCTGGTCGGTTCATATTTACATTATTCAATGTATATTTAACACACACTCGCACCCAATTTCCCGACTCATTTGGCATTAATAGTTAAACATTTTAAAGTTTTTTGTTGTTATTTGGCTTTTGGTTTTTTTACTGCCGGTTGTTAGAGATGGGCAATATTTGAGTACTTTTGCACGAAGCGTTATGCTGGGTTTACATAGCCACCCACTGGACAATGTTGTCTGTGACCATCTGTGACAAAAGTGCTCAGAAGTCAAAGGAGTTTACAAGGGCGTCACAGAAAAAAAAATTTCTACATACAAAAGGCTTAAATTTTGATGTTGCTTTGATGTCGATATGATCTTGATATGTGTTCCCATACCCGCTTATTCCGCGGGAGCTTATGATTATCAAAACAGTATTGTTTAAGTTTATATGTGAAGCGAAAATCGTCGTCAATCAATAAATAATTACAAAATGTTTCAACACTTTACAGTCAACTAGGATTTTTAAAATCAAATCGAGTACGTTTATACGGAATCGCCGTCGAAATTTGCCATACTATTTAAGAAGCCAGACCATTAAAAACCAAAATTGTTTTATTTCATTCGTTTAACAAAAATAAAAAAAAAAAAATAAAAAAAAACAAAGTAAATAGTGTTTTCATGTTTGTAGGAATATGAAAGAAAACGGGTACACTGGGACAATAGCTTATTTGATCTTATTTTTTTATGTATGAAAAAGTTTGAAGCACTCTTTTTCTACGCACATTGTTCACAATATTCAATTATGACAGGGATGCAAACCACTTGGAAATAAGCACTGGTTCGGTTCAGCGGTTCAGACAGTTTTTGAACCGCCGGTTCGGTTCAATGCATGGTTTTTGGGCCTTACTGAACCGCGGTTATGGTTCGGTTCGGTTCGGTTCGCTCTTTATTCATTTAATTAACTAAAGAAATATATTTTTGATACAAGTATTCAGATTATAAACGTACTCATTTGGTTTTGAAATCGTACAACTCTACATATCAAGTGAAGAAAACATCTTTGGTGACTTGATATTGTTTAGAACTTTGACGGTTTGAAATCAACTAATGAAAGCCAAGCGGATCAAAATAAACTGCCTTCCTTTATATGTGAAGTCCTACAACTATGCCCGGCTACTAAATTAGATGACAAAAAGTTCAGCGATTTGAAACCGACTGCTGAAGGCCAAGTAGATTTAATACTTATCATTTCTCATATAAAGACCTCCTAGATTAGTTCTATCAAAATCAAATCGTTCATACGAAAATCTCTAGAGGTTTCTGGAACACACCCGATAATTAAAATTTTCTTTTGACCTGATCAAGTAATCTCTGTCATATAAACTTAAACAATTCTAATTCAAAATCCTTAAGTTCATACGGAAAGCCACTTCGATATGAGTAATACACCCTATTATATAATAAACATTTCATTTTTAATAAACTCAAATTTGACATTTCCATTTGATTAGTTTTATTATACTAGTTTATGTGGTTTTCAAACGATCTTAAAAGACTTAAATTAACTTCAATGTAATGGAATTTTAGTTAAAACTTAATAATAATATATCTCCTAGCATATTTTCATCAATATTGGCTCTTAAGTCTGGTAAAATAAAGTCCAATGCGGAAAATGTTCATTCTTCTGACACTTGTGTGGGTGGAAATGCTAAAACTATTCGAGCTATGCTTAAGTTGACTTTCCTGATAAATATTCCAATATATCATAATCTTTAGGTAAACGCTAACAATGAATGAATATCCGTTAAGTTTTCATTGACGTTTTGAGATTAAGCTACATTTTTTACTTCTTCTGATGATAGCAGGCTTGATTCCTGGAATTTAAGAAATTGAATTCAAAAATAGTCGAAAGAGTTGACAATTACTGAGCTTTGTCGTCCCCCTTTTTTCAACCCTAATTTTGCATGCCTGCTAGCCATAGAAATACTCATACGCATTTTATATTTCAAGCCAATCTCAATTAAAGATAAAAAGTTAACTTTTGAGTATTAAGTAAGTTGACCCCCAATGGATAATTCAATCAAGACTTGGCTTATTGCAATTTTGGGTCCGCAAATTTAATAAGGTTGATGTTCTTAGCTTATTTACAACAACTCTGCTTTTCCAAATATTTTTGTAATATTTTAAAGCTAATTGCTGATTTTGCTCACTATTCCGCCAGTAACTCAATACCTAGCTGAAGTGAACCGAACCGAACCGAACCATTTGATTTTTCGGTTTTTGGTTCGGTTCAGCATTTTTGAAAACACACCGGTTCGGTTTACGGTTCGGTTCACGAGCGAAAAAAGCGGTTCGGTTCGGTTCAAAACCGGTTCGGTTCAGAACCGGTTTGCATCTCTGGTTTGGGGGGGGGTCCCAACACCAACAAAAAAAAAAAAATTATTCCACCGCCCAAAAAAGAAAAAAATTTTCTATTAACTTTTTTTGTTGGTGACGAAAATCGCCCCCCCCCGCCGCCAAAAAAGAGGGGGAAAAAAAAAAAAAAATCATTTGTTTTTAAAAAAAAAAAAAAAAAACCCCCCCAACCAAAAAAAAAAAAAAAAATAAACCAAAAAAATAAAAAAGAAAAACCCCAAAATATCACCCTGTCTGGGTGTGGAAGAAATTTTTTGTCTTGTCCCACAAAAATATTTTCACTTTTTTTTTTTTTTTATATATCTTTGGGACCCACTTTGCCAATAAATTTGCGAGCCTTTTTCGATACAACAGAATCGGTTGTTCGTTTTTCGTCAATATCATTTTTCTTCCTATTAACAAATCATATTCAAGATCGAATGCGATAGTTTTACGATACTTTCGCTTGTCGTATCACTTTTAAGCTCGAATGCGATAGTTTTACGATACTCTCGCTTGACGTTCGCTTCGTGGTGCAGTATGCGTACAAGAGAGCGGCTGGCTCTATAGAGCGCGCTCTCTCTCTGACGTTTGAACAAAATGTCAGTTCTAGAGCCAGCATGAAAAAATCGTGTGCAAAAATATCGTTATGGCGTTACTCATCTTCATATTCTAATGGCTTTGATCGAACCATTGACTTGTCAATCGAAAGTTATTCATGCATATAGTAGTGTCATCAAATGCTACACTTTTGCCATTTTGTCAGTAGCTAGCAAGATGAAGATATTTTTGATTTCTTTTAATCTGTTTTATGCCATATTGTTGGCAACGATTGCAGTACGGGTATCTTTATCCAACTGCCAATGCATGTGTTTTCTCCCGACATAGAGTGCTAGCCACTATATAGCAAAATGACCAATAAAATGTGCAGATCTTCTGCTTTGAATGAAAAATTGTGGTTGTTAGCCTCTAAAGAGCTCCTCGACGTCGCCCTCCTCTTCATCCGTAAGGCCATCTGGATCTGGTGAAATTAATACAATGTCAGAATTGGTACTTAGGGAAGAGTCTCCGGTTGCGGACACACTTGCGTTTTTCACTAATAACTTTTTTCCAAGTTAACATTATGCGGTGATAAGAACAATGTTCATTGAACATCATTGTAAAGCTAGAGAGTCTAGCTAACTTTCCTCTGAAGTAACCTATTGTTTTAGACAAATGGAAAAAAATTTGCAGCCATGTATATGAAGTGATGATTTTTGCCCAAAATTTTTTTGTGCCCGGTTGTGGACACCCTTGTAAAATCGCTATAAATGGAAAAATATGAAGTAAAATGGCCATGAATTGATGAAAAAGGAACACTTATTTATTTAAGAAGCATTAAGTGGCAAAAAGAACAAAAAATAATGGCAAGATAAATTAGCACAGTGGTTTGATTGGCTTGCGACCGCGATTCGATGGCTGTTTCGGAGAAGTTCCTTGCACCGGGCCAATTTCATCCAACAGTTATAAGGCTAGCCGAAGACGCTCGTGAAGTGGATGGTTCGGGGAGGTTAACACCTCTTCTTCTCGCCCAATATTGGGATCGGCGGAAACGATGATACGACGCTGATAGTCTTCATCAAGATCAGCTTCTGTGGCGAATTCTACAGCTCTGACTTTCTCCAAATACCGGATCAAAGTGGTTCGAGGAAGCACATATTTCTTTTTTGGTGTTAAAATGGCTAAAAATGCACAAAAATGCTGTTTAAATATATTACACTAACATATACAACGATATTTGACAGTTTTATGGCCAAACATACGCTTTAAACACAAAAAACGAGGGTGTCCACAACCGGTGTAAAAGTGTGTCCATTCTTGGAAATGGTAGCCATTTTTATTTTGTGCAGCAAATTTACACGACACAAACATTTCACTGAAACTTAATATCACATCACAACGTACACTTAACGCACTAAATAACGAGAAAGGCAAAGCAAACTTCGTCTGTACCGAAGTTTTGATACTCTTGAAATAGCTTGTCTCAACGGTTAGCGACTTCGACCAAACTTCGCAAATCAGCTTAAAAACATTACATATTACCCATGACCGTGTTTGAGAGCAGTAATATTGAGAACAAAACAGTTTTTCTTACCAAAACCCATTTTCCGAAAGAACATTTGTATGGCAGCTACAAGAAGTAGTCATCCGATTCGGTCGGTTCCGACATATTAGCAGCGTGCAGTAAAAAGAAGACTCTGTGCAAAGTTTCAGCTCGATAGCTCCAAAACTGAGGGACTAGTTCGCGTAGAAACAGACAGACGGACGGACGGACAGACGGACAGACGGACGGACAAAGCTTAATCGACTCAGCTCGTCATGCTGATCAAGAATATATATACTTTATGTGGTCGGAGATGATTCCTTCTATGCGTTACAAACTTCGGGGCAAAATTATAATACACTTTTCAAGTGTATAACAAAGTGTAATACCCACCACTTTTCAATGTTTTGCTTCGATATAACGCAATGTAGAAATTGAAAAAAATAGAAACTCCGAAAAATTTTCACGATTTTTCATACCCTTTACTCGTAGAGGTAAAAAGGTATACTAAAGTCGTGCAAATGTATGTAACAGGCAGAAGGAATCATTTCCGACCATATAAAGTGTATATATTCTTGATCAGCATCAACAGCCGAGTCGATATAGCCTTGTCCGTCTGTCCGTCCGTCCGTCCCTCCGTCTGTATGAACACCTAGATCTCAGAGATGGTAAGAGATGGAGGTTTGACATGTATGGGACAAATGCTTCTTATATCTGCACGCAGATGAAGTTTATTTTAAATTTTGGACACGCCCCTTCCCGCCCCCGCAATTTGGAAAAAACGTTATATCTCCTACAGTTTTAAAGATAAACGATTCGAATGATAAAGATCGGATGAACGGTTCTCAAGTTATAAGCAAAAAAGTGAACCAAGCCCCCCCCTCCCCCGCTACTACCCCTCCCACCCTAAAAAAATGTTGCATACTTCTCGTATGGTCACACTAAGGAAACCAGGAACACTGTTAAACATGTTTTTTCATGAGTAACGGGTATATCGAAGTCGGTTAGACCCGACTTTAACTTACGCTCTCGTTTTTATTTGCTCACAGCGAGAAACTAAATGCGTGTTTACACTTCGGTATTGGCTCAGATTATGTGTGCTGTCGAATTACACGTTTGACATTACTCACTTTGGCGGCATCAGTTACCTGTCAAAAAATAGACTGGGGTGTCCACAACCGGTGACTTTACACTACCTTTCCACAAACTCCAAAGCACTGCTTAGATTTTCAAATAGTTTGCCATAGAATTTTTATGTCCCGATGGGTGCTGATGACAGCTGCTCCGTACAAAATGAGTAGTGTGCCCAGAAAATGAAAGGAAATTAAGGTCATACTAATTGATTTCGTAAAATTAGCTTCGAAGCTGATATCGATTTGCTTTGTTTTAGTGTGACAGTTTTCTTAGAGAACTGCTTGACTTGGTCAAAGATATTCATGGTTACTTGTCTGCACAGCTCTTCTAGAAAGTTCGAAGTTACAAATTCTTTCACAATTTTATTCTGCCCTTCCTCTTTGGATCTGTCAATTTGTATACGTGTGTAAATTGTAAGAAAGAAAATCAAAATGAAATCAGGTTCGTTCCACCTACTGCTTTGCTTTCACGAAAGCAAATCAGAAGCAAATCGACTTTCAGGAATACCACTATTAAATAAAAATAAATCAATTTTTATGTGTCACTCTTTTGATGCGATCGAATGGAGCACAACCTCCAAAAATTTTGCAACTGTGACAAAGACAGCTACAATCAACTCAAAATACCAAAAACGCGTTTTCGTTTCCGCCAAAGAAGATCTAACATAAGAAGCACACTTTGCTGAGTCTTCAACATTTCATTCATTTTGCTCTCTGTTTTTTTACCTCTTTGAGTTATATTTGTAAACAGGTCCCCCTCCATCTAACCACCTTGTTTTCCTATGTCGAAAAATTTTGAGTGTCGCAATGAATGTTCTCTTTGTCAGGATGGAGTTAACATCACTCAAAAAAGAGAGTCGTTTAAAATTGTGCTTCTATCTTAAATATTCTTTGCATCCGCTGCTCTGTCAACGTTTGTTTGTTGAGCAAACTATGTATACTTAAAAGACGCAAAAAACTTTTCGAAAATCCTAATCAGTTTAGCGTAACGAACGTTTGAAAATGCATAATTTTCTGTACTCGCTTGGGTCTAATGGATATTTATGGAAACCTAATTTTATAATAATGAATAGTCTAAATACTTGTATCAGAAATATATTTCTTTTTTTTTATTAAATGAATAAAAAGAGAACCGAACCGTAATCGCGGTTCAGTAAGCCCCAAAAACCATTGAATGAACCGAACCGGCGGTTGAAAAACTGTGTGAACCAGTGAACAATCTAATTCTGCTTTTTTAAAATTACGAATATTTTATAACTTTTTTTGATAAAGGCCTATATTCAGCACTCCGGAAAATTTCTATCGTAACAGTATTTCAGATAAATAGAAATACTTTTTAAAAACACATGAACTGCAAAGCAAAGCCGAAATGTTTCTAATTATATGAAATACTGTAACGAAATAAATTTTACGGAGTGCTGGACATATGCCTTTAGATACAAAAAAATTTGTATCTTTAAAAATTCGAGGGTCGGAAATAAATTTTTCTCTGTTCAGTTTTGTAAAATATATTGTCAGATCTGCTTGAAAGTTTTACAGCATGATTTCAGGACCCTAATCAAAAGAAAATCGAGAACAGTACCTTTAAGTTAAATGTAAGCAAATATATTTGAGAATATACCTTAAAAATGAGGCTGTGCCAATACCTTAATTATTCACTGTACATTAATACAAATATTAGCAGTCTAGCTTGAAAATGGTCAAATTGCCAGCTCTGATATCAAAAATCGAACGTGGTCTCACTAATACCAAAAGTAGTCGAATGTGGTCACACTAATCCGCTAGTGACAAAACCATATTCCCAGTCTGGCAACCCTGCATGCAAAATGAACTACGCTAAAACTATGCCATTAATCAAAAGTTAATTTCAAGTGTATTTAAGAACAATTACGTTGTGTAAATAACTTCAATCTAACCGGCCGTAGCTGGAGTGTTTTGGGAGTGAAATATTTGTGTTTCCTGACCCTGAGAGAAGCCCAAAGGCAAGGCCACAATGGCGGACCCACTCAGTCTGCTGCGGCAGTACAACATAAACAAAAAGGAAATCATTGAACGTGACAATCAAATCATATTTGGTGAATTCTCCTGGCCGAAGAGCGTGAAGACCAACTATTTGAAATATGGGTGAGTAGGGCACTCCGTAAAGGCGTGGGAGTAGGGTGTTCTAAGCAATTTGGCCATTTTCCCAGGTCTGGTAAGAAGGGGGCTCCACGTGAATATTATACGCTGGAATGCCTCTTGTATTTGCTCAAAAATGTAATGCTGCAGCATTCGGTGTACGTAAGACAATGCGCTGCAGAGGATATACCCGCGGTAAATCGTCCGGATCGTAAGGAGCTGTTGGCCTATCTCAATGGAGAAACGCAAACCTGTGCCAGCATTGACAAGAGTGCTCCCCTGGAGATACCCACACAGGTGAAGCGAGCGGCTGAGGGTGAGGCGGTCAGTGGGGAGGTGGCAGCGGCCAAAAAGGCACGATTCGAGGAGACACAAGTGCAGAAAGTGCGCGAACAATTGGCTGCTCGTTGGGATGTCAATCAAAAGGAGACGGCTGTCAATATGGATAACATCAAGTCGCTGTCGGAGACCATGTCGGTGGAGAAGATTGCGGCCATCAAGGCCAAACGATTGGCCAACAAAAGAACCACCATTAAGCGCACCGACAACGATGAGGCCATGGGCACAGATTTGCGTGCCATTTTGGATTATGATGTGGACTCCACCAAGGATATTATAAGTCGAGAGCGTCAATGGCGTACGCGCACCTCCATACTGCAGAGTACAGGCAAAACATTTGCTAAAAATATATTTGCCATGCTGCAGGGCATTAAGGCAAGAGAGGAGGGTCGACAGGGGCGACCACCGGCCAGCAGCAATACCATTAAAATGCCAGAACCACCGCAGCGTATAGCCAAGCCCCCGCAGCAACAACTTTCGCAGTACAATCGTTACGATCAGGAACGCTTCAATAGACAGAAAGAGGAGACGGAAGGGTTCAAGATCGATACGTTGGGTACCTATCATGGCATGTCCCTGAAATCGGTAACAGAGGGTTCACTGGCACAGCGCAAAGCCCAGGCAGGAGCCGCCGGCATTAATCGACCAGTCAAGGAACTAATACCCACAGCTCAGGCCAGGCAACTACCCTCAAATGGACCCCAGAAACGGCCCTCGCGCACGCCCATCATTATCATACCCTCAGCCAATACTAGCCTTATTACCATGCTCAATGTCAAGGATATATTGCAGGAATTGCGTTTTCTGTCCACGGCCGACAAAAAGCTGCAAGGCTGCCAAAGGGAAAGTGAAGTTTTGCTGCAGGTGAGTCCTTGGATATAAAATTAGATGCAAATTTATGTTAAACTTCTCCTTCCTCTTAGCGTAAACGGAATAATCAGACAGTGTCCTATCGAGTGATTGATAATCCCATCAAGCTAACGCAACAGGATTGGCAACGCGTGGTGGCGGTGTTTGTCATGGGTCCACAGTGGCAATTCAAAGGCTGGCCCTGGGATGGCAATCCCGTGGAAATATTTTCAAAGAGTAGGTGTTTTTGAGTAGGTTCGGCAGTAGTCAATGAGTAATCTTTCTCTTCCTTTGAACTTCTCGCTTAGTTTGCGCCTTTCACTTGTGCTTCAGTGAGCTAAAATTGGATGCCAATGTGGAACGCTGGTCGGTGACGCTGTTGCGTCTCTCCCAAAACAAACGGCATTTGGATCGTGCAGTGCTTAGTAAATTCTGGGAGACATTGGACAAGTAAGTCACACTCTTACACTACTAACAGCAGCTCTAGGCTTATTTAACTTTTAATCTCTTTCAGATACATGGCAAAATACAAGCCCGACTTAAGGTTTTAGCACTGCCACGAAGACTTCTTCTTAAAAAACGTTTTCCTCTAGGTTTCAGTCAATGCAATGCCACATACCCGTATCCGTATCCGCTTTCACTTTGTAATAAACTGTCACACAGGCCCACATACCCACACAGTTGGAGTCCACAGACATTGGGCTTTAACTTAAAAGTAATAAATTAGTAATTAAGCTACAAAGTTTTGTTGTCAGCTATTACGAAAATGATCAGAAACCATTAGTAACTTGTGTAATTAGTTGTAAAATAAAACAAACAAAAAAAAATTTATAAGTAAACTCGAATTATGTTCAAAAGTAAAAGTGTAGATGAAATTTTATTTTCCTCTCTTGTACTTGAAACTAAGGCAATTATTGTGAATTATAAATGACTTTTAGTGCAGACCTTAACTTGACTTGACTCTATTTATTCGGTTGCGGTTCCTCTTTTCAGTGCTCCTATTCCTACTTATAAATCTGTAGACCCAACTGACTGACTGACATATTACCAACCCACCGACAAAACTGCTTATCCTACAGATCTAAGATTTGCCATAGACCTTCGTTTAGTTATGCAGGCGCGCACTAAAAAGAAAATTTAGGAAAATTTGTACGCGAAATGGGTCAAAAAGCCAAAGCCGAGTTTGTATGGACCACATAACATGATAAATTAAATCTTATGGCACGAGTGGTGAGCGTGTAAAGAGGGGGTGGGGAAAAAACGAAAAAGCCCATTTGAGTTGAATTATAATTGAAGAGTGCACAGTCTTTATATGTCACTATGTGGTCGTGCGGGAGAGGTATGTATTCAGCATGCACTTTACTGACAGAGACTAACATATACGGGGGTGCCACAGAAACCTCTTCCAACCAAATTCCAACCGAATTCCAATTCTTAGGTGCCACAGAAATTTCTATTGGTTGGTTTCAAACCTCTAATATTTTGTTAAGAGATTTTGCAAAGCTCTTTTCTCACTAGCGCCTTTTGTCGAAGTGGCGCCCTTTACAGCTAGCGGATTAAGGGCTAGCTGATTGAGGGCTGGAAACTATTTCATCATGTGTGGCGGCAACAAAATTTTAAATTTTGCATTATATTGGTGGAGAATGCTACTTAAAATTGAATTTATTATTTAAAATGCATCATAAAACATATAACACAATCAAAAAATTTCAGTTAATCATTAAATTAACCCACATCCAAAAAAAAATGAAATTTTTTGGCGAGAGATTCAGCCCTGTTTTTAGAGATGGAATATCAATAGGAACATCTGGTGTTCCAACTAGATTTTCTAATTAGAAAATGAAATCTCTAGAAGTTCTGTGGCACCAACGAATTTTTTCGAGAGATTTACAAACCAACCGTCGCACAATGGTCCCAAAATCGATTTTTTTGTCATAAAGTCCAAAAAAAAAGTTGCGATTTGTGGAAAAATTGAATTATTTTTTAAAAGAGTATATCCCAGCGGTCATAGAATCGAAAAATTTTATAATGAAATGCAGCCCTTAAAGTTTTGCGAAGCCCTGAAAGTCAGCCATTTATTTAACTCCGCACGTGGCTTTTGTTGTGGCAAAATTTTGTCTAATTTTGTTTATTGCCTTCAAAATAAACGAAAATTGATTAAAGCAATTAAAATAAACTATGGAAAATAATGTCCACGGTATGTTTAATGCAATTTCGTTTCAGTTTGTTCTATATATGTGCTTTGTCCTGTGTTTTATGTGTTTTTGTTGTGTTGTTTTAGGCGAGCTTAACCTCAAAATAATTCTGTATCGTGGAGTAAAAGTTTGGTGGATTGTCGTGGATTGTCGTAACTGTTAATGCAATATTGTTCATTAAAGTGTCCTCTATACGATAGTCTAATTGGTTTTTTCACGAATTTTCACAAACCCGCGAAATCACGATTTCTTCAGACCACTTCGAGTTTGAGCATTAAGATTTAATTGAAGAACGCATGCACGAAAAAGCAGTCGTCAGAATAATATGCACGACGATTTTCATAGAGCTATGGACTCTCGCGATTCACTGATCTCTAGTTTATGTTTAAATAAAAGAAAGCCACAAAATAAAAAGATACCTCTTCCGACGGATGTCATTGCGCTTTTGGACGTTCCCTCTTTTACATTAAGTTGTAGTATGGACCCTCTTGGTGATGAAGATAATACTAAAGATACCGACTCGGATAGATCCGATATTGAGAATAAATACTGTTTACATTTAGATTCTGAATTTAATGATTAAAAATATATACCTAATTAAAGTTGTGTTAAAAGATTAGCTTCTGTAAATATTGTATTTATTTCATGATCGGTTATATGGCAGCTATATAAAAAATATTCTAAGTTGAAAAAAATTTGTTAGGACACCTTGAGAGCCTAAAATACGTGTTTAAACCAAGGCTGCAAACCGGTCCTGAACCGAACCCCTTAGAACCGGTTCGGTTCGGGTTTTGTCGGTCCGACGAACCGGATCATGAACCGAACCCCTAAAATTTTTGACTCCTCGAAACTGATCTCGAACCGGGACACGTTTTCAAAAAAATTAGGTTCGGTTCACAAAATAAATGGTTTTTTAAAAAGACATGAACAGGGAAATATTGGAAATCTATAGAAATTTTAGTAAAACGATTGTGCTTTGAATTAAGCTTATATGACTTTTTATATAAATTGTTTACTAGATAATTTGAAAGGAAACCGTTTGAATGAAATCGACACTGCTTTGAACAATGAACATAAGGTTAAATTCGATTAATCTAAGCCATTTGACCTAGTAACCGAGCATACTTGTTTAACTTCACATATGTATATTCGACCGGTCTTTTTTTCATACGATTTTCCAAATGTTAAGATCTTTGCACAACATGGATCAAAAAATTAAGTATATTTTATAGAGAATTTATCAAAACTATAAAACCAGATATTTTGAGGTTTGATGGCCTCTCCAAGGTTTTAAGACTTCCAATATCCCCTATCTATAACCGTCGACAAAAGCATATATGGTTGGGCATTCAGAGTTCTTTCTTAATGAGAGTTTTCCAAATTCAACTTTAAATGACTCAACGTCTGATTGCGAAGAAGAGAAATTTATGAAACAAATAGAAAGCAGTACACAAATATCAAATATAAATGATGTTATAGATTCGTTTGAAACTTGTACAAGAGAAAAATACAAAGACAAATGTTTTAACATTTTGGAAAAGTCAAAAAAAAGAGGACCTAAGAAATATAGCTTTGACTATACTTGCTGTTCCAGCAACACAGGTATCAGTTGAACGAGCCTTTTAAACACTTAAGTTTGTTCTCTCTGATCTAAGAGCTAGTATAGGTGAAGAGCTCCTAAAAGATATAATTCTTATTAATTTTAACTAAGCAGTTCTCATTTGTTGTAAATGTCAGCTAAAGAATTGAATAATTAAAATTGCTTTAAACAATAAGTAGTAATAAATGGAAAATATTTTGTTAGGTTCAAGTGAACCGAGGTTCGAACCAGAACCTTGGGTTCAGGGGTTGCAGGAACCGGTCCACGAACCGAACCTTAGACTTTACAACGGGAACCTTCTGCAAAATTTTAGTGGTTTGCAGCCTTGGTTTAAACTGAATTACAGTTCAATAGTTTAAAAAACAACAAAGTTTGTGAAAATCAGTCAGATCATTTATATGGCAGCTATATGAAATACTAGTCCAAATTCAACCAAATTTGGTAGGATACCTTGGGAGCCTAAAATACGGTTACAAACTGAATTTCGGTTCAATAATTTAAAAAACTACAAAGTTAGTGAAAATCGGCCAGATCGTTTATATGGCAGATATATAAAGTAATGGTCTAAATTGAACGAATATTTGTAAGTCGCCTTGGGGGCCCGAAATATGAGTATAATCCAAATTTCGTGCAGAAATCTTTATAATTAGACTTTATCCCAAAAAAATCGACTTTGGGACCATTGTGCGTCGGCAAAGTCTCTAGAGATTTCTGTGGCACCCCCGATAATTCCGGAATTTTCGAGCGCTTAGAAAATTTGGTTTGGTCCTTTAGGACGGGATAATGGGGAGCTCGAAACTGTTTACAATATAAAACAACACAATTTCTTTAAATCTTGGACGCGGACAAAGTAGCGGCAGGTTCAGCTAGTCAACTATAATTCTGGAAAGATTTTGGTATCATTTATATTCTTTATACTTCTTGATTTTTTAATAATATTTTTTTTGAATCTATTTGACTTAGAGAAGCCGAACTCTGTTAGAAAATGTGGAGTATTTGTTGAAATACTTTTTTGGAGCGGTGCACCAATGCCATTTACTTCTTAAAGAATATTTTATGTAAATGCAGTAAATTTTGGCATTCTTTTTTTAATACCCTTGAAAGGGTATTATAATTTTGCCCAGAAGTTTGCAACGCATAGAAATATTCATTTCCGACCCTATAAACTATATAGGGTAATTATTTCTGAAGTGGGCAACTTTTTTTTCATAGTCTCCGGAAATTTTAATTTTTTTGACAGGTTTTAACCGCAGTTTTCCACGAATTTTAATAGCTTTTTCAGAATTTTACCATTGTGGGATGCAGAGATATAGCGATTGTTTTTTGTTAAAGTTGCTTATTGGTAAATATTTGATGGGTCTAAAAATAAATAAAAACTTTCAAAAATATAATGCTTCCTTTACTTTGTGATAAAAATATTTACGATGGTTGATCTGGTGGAAAAAACCGCCGAAACTTAAGAAGAAAAAAGTCACTGGTAAGCACTGAATACACAACTTGAGTTAATGCAGCCACTCTTTCCACCCCCAACTTCCCACATACCCACCAGATTCCCTGCTGACCCACCCCAGATCCCCACTATATTCCCACCAGTTCCCCTCCAGTTTCCTATCAGACCTCCACCAGATCTCCACCAGATCCACACCAGATCACTACCAGATTCCCACCAGATCTCTCCCAGATCCCCATCTGATCCTCACCAGATTCCCACCAGATCCGCACCAGATCACTACCAGATCCCCACCTGATCTCCACCAGATCCCCACCAGATCTTCACCAGATCCCCACCAGCTCCCCACCAGACCTTTACCAGATCCTCACCAGATCTCCACCAGATCCCCACCTGATGTCCACCAGATCCCCACTAGATCCCTACCAGATCCACACAAAATCCCCACCAGGTCCCTACCAAATAACCACCAGATCAGCACCAAATCCCCGCCAGATCCACACCCAATCTTCACCTGACTCCCACCAGATACCCACCCCTTCCCCACCACTTCAAGTCACACTATTTCACTCCACACACAACCATCCTGCGACTACTGTAATGATAAAAAGCTGCTGACTTTGCAAATACAAAATTCAAAGACAAAAGTCAAAAGACATACCCCAAAAGAATCAGTCGCAAAGACAAAATTTTTCAAGATTTACTCCCCCAGTCTGACGTCCGTAAAAGAGCTTTGCTCTAAAAATTAATCGCGATTTAAAAAAAAAACCGCCATTTTGAGATTTTTCAAAAAATTAGGAGAAATCCTCTTGATATTCTTAGTTCTCTTAAAAGGTTTCATGATGGGACAGCCATTAATTTCCGCGAAACTCACTTCCAAAGATCCAAATTTTACTGAAGTCATAGTAGGCTATAAACAATATTAATATAAAATAGGCATTTTTTTTGGGCATACTCTTTCTTTTTGGAAACTCTTCGAAGTCATCAGCGTAGGAATGTTTATATTTCTCCGAAATAGCCATCGAATCGCGGTCGCAAGCCAATGCAAACCACTGTTCCAACTTCTTCTTCGATCCATTGCGATGTTTGCGATCGATCTGGCATGACGGCCAGCTATTTCACATGCAAAAATTGCATTTCGGAATAATTTTTTTCATTTTGTCACTGAAGGCCATAATTTTTATTTTTGCCACTGAAGTTCATTTTTTTTGTTCTTTTGCCACTGAAGGCTTCTTAAATAAATAAACGTTCTTTTTTCATCAATTCAAGGCTAATTTACTTCATATTTTTCCATTTCTAGCGATTTTACAAGGGTGTCCACAACCAGGTACAAAAAAAATTTTGGCCAAAAATCATCACTTCATACAAATGGCTGCAAATTTTTTCCCATTTCTCTAAAACAATAGGTTACTTCAGAGGAAAGTTAGCTAGAGTATCTAGCTTTACAATGATGTTCATATCACCGCATAATGTTGACTTGGAAAAAAGATATTAGTGAAAAACGCAACTATGTCCACAACCGGAGACTCTCCCCAATTATTTTTGTAATTGATTGTTTTGGGGTAACACTTACGGCACACTTTTGTAAGCTGTGTCTTTTGTTTCTTTATTTCGGTTTGGGGCGGGATTCCAGAACCAGGTACAAAATCATATTATCATTTGTTTAAAACAATAGGTTACTTCAGAGGAAAGTTAGCTAGAGTCTCTAACTTTACAATGATGTTCATATCACCGCATAATGTTGACTTGGCACTATGGTCCAGATGCCGTTTTTTTTTGGCATAAAGTCGAAAAATTGAGTTACATGGTTTAAACTTCACACATTTTATTGTTATGGCATTAATAATTTGTGATAAAAAAATTGGGCCAGTGCGACCACGCCCACGCTTGCCGCCCCTGCAATCTGATTGATAGTAGATTTAGAATAAATATATATTATTTCCTGCTCTATTTAATTACTTACTTATTTTTTAAATGCAATTTTCTTCTTCATCCAATTCAATATTATAAATATCCTCATCGTCATCAGAATCGCACTGCAGATCGTTTTCATTTTCAGGTGTAGATGGAAGGTCCAAAAGACTTAATACCTCTTTTGAGAAGGGCTTTTTTTTTTTTTTCTTTCTCTTTCCTTTAGAAAGAAACACTCGACAATAATGGATCCGAGGAATCTATAGCTCTGTGAAATATATCAGTCATGGTATTGAGCCGACTATTTTTCCTTGAATGCGACAATCTATCTTTCTTGTAAACTTTGTTGCGTGCTTCAGAAGCATTTTCGCCTAAGCATCCTAGTGGAACCAAGCTCGAATTATTAATCTGGTAACCGTGAACCAATATTTTATGAATTGTTGGTGACATCGGATACCATGGGTAGCTACGCATATATAATGAAAAAGTTGTTTCACAAAATGAGCGAAATTTTTCCGAATTTATATAATAATTGGAAGAAATGGCGATTAAAATGGCGTGAAATTTATTTAAAAGATCTTCGCTGAAGTTTGTTATAGATGCTAGTAGTTTAGTATTGGCAAAAGCTCTCCTAGCCGTGTTACCATCATTGCTATTGCCGCTTCCATTCTGCTTTGGCATGCTTATCCGAAGACCCATTTCGTTCCAAAACTTTTCTTGAACATATTTTTTCCGTTTGCTCATTTTAATCTTATCCTCACCTTTTATATGCCATTTTTTTAATTCAATTTTATATGAAATGTTCAAGACAAATTCTAAAAACCGGATCCAGGCATGCAATGGACTTACTCCAAACTGCAAAGCTCCAGGCTTTGGGACAAAAAGTTCAGAATTAAAATCTGTTATTTCTAATATTTTTGTTGGAGTGACACCACAGATTGGACAACATTGAGTAGATTTAGTTGCAGTTAAAACGTTTAGCACTTTGCCATCAATAAGTGTCATATGCATTTCATACTTTACTGTTATATCACGATTTTCATTCAATTTATAAACAGAAGGTTTGAGGTTATTTATTTGAGAATCTAAAAGGTTCTTTTCCATCATTATGTGGGCCGTAGTTTCTTTTACTAGTTCAATTTTTAGAGGTCTGCAAAATCGTATAGATTGCGGTGTTCTATTATTCCATATGTTGTGATCAAAAGAGTCTATAATTTTTATGGGTATAACAGATGTAACAAAAATGGAGTGATCTGAAAGCTGTTCGCCAGGTGTTTCGGCTTGCAGAACTGTTTGGAAACTGGTTTAAAATTATTTTAATAATTCTGTTAGCAGTATGATCTAAAAGGTTTTGTAATGATACTTGGGCAGCCGTTTCGGTTACTTTTATATCTACAGGACGGCATTGTAATTTCGATTCCATTACTAGACTATAGGTTGGATAAATGTTACTGTGGCGACTTTTATTCATAAGTCTAGTGTTCATGTATTGCTGTTTTGTAAGAGAATTTTCCAGGAGGTAAGCCAAAGCTTCATCGGGTGTAAGTGGAATGGGTTTTTGTACATCAAATTGCTTTCTCGATTCAGTTGAGTATTCGGGTGTTGTTATGGTTTTTTTAAGAACAAAAGCCGTGTCCTTCTTGTTTTGTTTCTTTGCAGAGACTGCTGCAGCATGTGCAAGAAGATTTGTGTCACAATTATTTTCATTTGCGAGCTCAGATGCCAATTTCCTTTTTAATCTTGTACCCGCATTCGTGTAAGATAAGGTTGGACGTCCCATTTGTTGTGGTGTCTTGCCGGTTTCATCGATAGTAATTGATATTTTAGACGCCAACCATACAGTATGCTTAGACATGAACCGTTCAAGCATGTAGTTACATTTGAGAAGATATTTATGAATGTAACTATTAAAATTACTGATTTTTTTTGTCAATTTCCTTTATTGTCCTGGATTCCACAGCGTTTTTATTAATTTTGGTGTATATCCAATCCGATACACATTGAATTTTTTCGATTGTTCGCTAATAATAATTACAAAAACCTTTGTACGGTTCTATAAAAACTTTTTTGTGCCTCTAAAAAGAAGTAATTAGTATTTCGGGGGGTTTTTCCCCCTTATAAAACCTATCTTTTATTTTTTTTAAAAATTTTTAATTTTTAATTAATTTTTTGTTAAAAGAAAAACTTTTTAAAATATGATAAACATTTAACTTTTGATAATTTTTTAAACCTAGTAAAGCAAGTTTTTGTTCCAAAAAATAATTCAGTAATAAAAAAATAATAAATTATTATTTATTAGAACATGAAACCGATTGCTCTATAGAGGTCTACAGGAATGCACTCAATCTGTTAGCAATAATAAATGACATTTTTTAAAATAACACCACCTGAACTTAGAACGCGAATTGTGTTGACGTTTCATTAAAGCTTTTCAGTGAATTTAAACGAATTTTGAAACTAACGATTTATTGATAATTTTTTGCTTCATTTCTTTATCATAATCATATTTAGGCTGTCCGACCATGCTTCAGCTTAATCGGTTTTGTTCCGATCCGGTTTGCATTCCTCTGAAAAGTTCACCAAACTTTCAATACAATATTCATGCAGTTTTTGGAATGCCATCACATGCAGTTGGATTGCTTTTTCATTAAACACAATATTTCCAGAACACTTATTTTATGCATGTAGAAACAATTTAAAATTTAAAATCAAATTTCCATAAATTACAACAATGTTTACAATTACACCGCACCCATTTGTAAAATGGAAGTGAAGAGTTTATAGGCCTGTTCAATGAACTGCACAGCGGATAACATTTCGGCAAATAAAGTGTTGACTCTTGTCTTGGATTCCTCCTCGCCGGCGCTACTTTTTTTGCTGCTTAAGATACCCGCATAGCGATGGGTCAAACCCTGCAGATGGCCATTGAACTGCTTACAGAGATTCACAATGCCATCGACCTCGTTCGCAGTGCTATGATGCGGTTTGACAAGCAAAAGTTCGGCAATTTTATGAAGTTTACACATTTCCAAGGCGCAGGCCTCGCTTAAGGCATGGATGCTCTTGGCATAGGCTTGCTCTAGGTCAGCGGAAGTAGCCTCCTCGGATTTGAGCCAGAGCAGTGACTGCGTCCAGTGGCTGCAATTGATTAAATAGATTAAAGACGGCTTGAGAGATTGATTGCAGTACTCACTTGGCCACCTCCTCGAATCCTATGCCCAGATCTGCATCCGCTATGGTGTTATTCAGACGTTCCAGCAGCTCCTTGGCCTCATAGTCACCCTCGCTGTCACACTCCAAATCTTCTAGTTCCAGCAGCTCTTTCACTTCCTCAATGGTTTCCTGCAGTTCTGCTAAGGCATTGCCACTCACTGCTTCCAGCAGAGTGTCCAGCTTGAGACGTGATTCCTTCGAGAGGATTTCCAAAGCCTCAAAATGCACCAAGCCACAATAGTTTTCGAACAGAATCTCAAAGCGTAACTGAGCTTTTTGCTTCTCCAGCTGAAGCTGTGCCAGCGATTGCTCCATTTGATCTGCATCCTTTTTTGCCTCCAGCAAAATGGCACTTAAATTGGGTTTGTTTGCCTCCAGCCCCAGCAGTTTTCTTTTATTCATTAACTTGGGATCGTTATCCTGTAAAATGGTCATGGTCTTTTTGCCAATCCCCTCCAGAGTGTCCAGGCCGGTGTTGAGCACCTTGGAGCCCAGATTGGCCACAAAACCAAAGTGGCCAAAGGCGGGATCAGCACTGGTGCTGGCAGCAGGTGATTCTGATTTCTCCAGTTCTTCCTTAACTTCCTCTTGTTTAGCCTTCTCGGCTGCATTAATTCGGGCCAGCTCTTCAGGATCAGGTACACCTATAATCTGATTTAAGCCCTGATTCACTTGACTGGTTATGCTTCCGAGACCCTCTGTGGCGCTGCTTAAAACCGAACTAAGTTTGCCACCCCAACCCCAACTGGAACTGGAGGAGGGGGTCACTGTTTCAGTTGTGGTGGGTGTTGTTGCAGCTGCACTTGTTGTTGGTTTTGTTGCATTGTTGTTGCTGGTTTGCTGTTGCTCATTCTCTACATGCACAAATTTATCATCATCATCGCCATCGCCCCAATCATCCCAGTTGTCATCCTCATCACTTTGTTCCCAATCATTGGTGGATTTTCCCTCTACTTTTGTTTGATTAGCCATTTGATTTGTTTAAACCACGTAGATTTTGTTTGGCCGTGACGTAGTTGTTGAAAAAGTTTCGTTGTGCAACACTGAAGTCTTGCGCACGCGTTAGGAAATTATCATAAAGTAACGATAGAAATTGGCGGTAGAGAAGGTAAGATGTTTTTATTTTGTTGATTTATTTATATATAAAGGCGTTCCCTTTAAGTTAAACAAATGGATTGGACCGTAGACGCGACGTTGTTCTTTGGACTTATGGGAGGGAGAACATCAACGGCTCGTGGTCAACCTAATCAAAAAGTAAGGTACGATAATTTCAAACAAATTGTTCTATGTGTTATTAATTAATAATGTCCTTTGTAGAAGGAGAAAACTAAATTGGGCCACCTGCGGAGCATCCTTAAATTGGGAGCATTACTCCAGAACATCTGTCCAGTGGGATTGCGCCGAAAAGAGTATTTTGCTTTGCAGCCAGGCGAGTTGCACTTACATCTGAAATGATTGCTCTCCACAGAAAACATTCCTTTAAAGCAACTATATCGACTCTAAGAGATAAATAAATAATTTATAACTTTTTTTAATGTTTAATTAGTAAATGGCCTGTAACTTCCCCAAGTGCTGGATGGGACCTCGCACGCCTCGCCATACAAACCGTTCAATACTTGCAAAACATTTTGATTAAACTGCTAAGCTGCTTTTGTTTCAATTGCATTTAGCAAAATAATGTAACTCAAATTCTTTTGATTGATGCACAAAGGTAAACAAACGACCAGATCCTGTTGTGGACTCGGGTGGACACCGACCGCGTAAACGCCTTTTGGAATTTATCGAAAATCGTGGAATCGATGACCGAACACGCGTAAGTGGAAATCGGCTATTAATTTGCCAAATGTTATATTCAAATTGGCGAGGAGAAAGACACTACGTAGCTGTAGCTATTACAGAGTTTTTGCGGAATTATTATAATTATAGGAGAAATTACAATAAAATTTAGAATAAAAGTTAAAAATGGTTCTGCAATGGATCCAATCCATCCAAATCCTCCTGTAAAGGCAAAGGAAAATTTTCCTTATTAGCCTTACTCGGTCAAACAATTTTCGTTTTAAAATATTTATTAATAATAGGTGGATGTTCACAGGAGGACGACGGTGGACTAGGCCCTTCATTTTGAGAGATCAGTTTAAAAAAACGCTTTTCTGGGGCTAACGTGGAATAGGCCTCCTGGGGAAACCACGTTGAAAAAACGTGCCTTGAATATTACCTCGATAGGTGGTGTTGAAAAGAGTTCATAACAGTTCCAATAGGTGTCAAGTTTTCCTCACTTTGGCTCTCAATTTCAAACAAACTTGCCTATATGAAGGTAAAGAATATTTTCAAAAACAAACTAAATTCGAAAAGCATTTGTGATCGAGCATATATTTGTATGGCCAAAAATTCAATCTTTGAAATTCAATTAAAGAGTTCTTCATGGTCGACCGCCAATTAGTTTCCCATGTAAATTTATTATATTTTGCTATCCATAAACGAAAAATAGTACCAGAATTTTCTGGGTTAGTTACATTAAAGTTAGCAATTACCAAAATTTATGCCACGACATTGCCAGTTATTTATGTTAAGTGGATTGAGGGCTACAGTGGGACCACAATGTCAGCTTTCAAAGTCGCATGATGTCCTACCACAAGTGTGCGCGATTTCATGATCCTTGGTTGTCTTCAGGCACTTAAAATTAATAAATGTCTAAAACTAATAAAAAGGATGGATATTTTATGTGCTTATTCTTTCAATTTGTTCAATGTTGTTCGGAAAAGCGTTTATTTACATTATTTACATTAGTTTTTGGTAGTTTTTCCGGCGCCTTAACCTAATTTTGTGCTTAATACATTTGTTCCTTCACTCAAAAAAAAAAAAAAAACAGTCCAAATCGCCCTAAAATTTAGAAATTCGCCCTAAAAAAAGGGGTCAAAGGTGATTCGCCTTATTTTTAAGAAAATACTTTTCAAACCATCAATAGTTCGCTGGCTCTAGGTCTCGTTATGTTTGCACATAACTTCAGAAAGCAGGAACACAACACAAAGGAGGCTAGGTAGACATACAGCTGTTTCATTGGTACCTCTACCAAGTCATCAGTGTCACACACATGTGAAAATACTTTTCTAAAAAATAGAAATGTGTTCTAGATTTCAGGTCAATTTTTCTAAAAAAACTTAGACAATTTTAGCTGTTAGGTCGATTTATAATTCCCAAGCGGTTTGGCAGCGCTGGCATGAGGAGGAGCTGACAGTAAAGACTTAAAAAAAGTTTTAGGGGCGGGAGTTAGAGTAGAACCGACCACAGACCAACCCGTGTGTGGTTGTGGGGTTGTGTTTTTAAATGCACCCCGCCCCACCCAACCCTTCGGTTTTTTGGCTTTGTACCATGCTCCCCAATCACCACCACCGCCACCTCTTCACACCAACCCACTTTTTGCTAAGCTATATAAATATAATTAATTTAGAATTAAGAACATTAACCTTAGCCCACTCGACTATTATCCTTGAGCAAAACGTAGCGACATAACCATAGTTAAGAATGTACACAGTTGGTCAAGTTGACATGACAAAGTGGAGGCCTGGAATCAAGTCCCAGTAGCAGCAAATTTTGTTTTGTCTCATTTTATATAAATTTTTAAATGTTTGTTTTTTAATGTTTTTATTTTGCAAAACCTTGAGTAAAAATCATACCTAAGAATTTGTGTGGCGTATTTGGAGCTTAAGTACTCAATTTGCCACTCAATAAGAAGCAAGAGTCGTGGTCAGTGGATAAGACAGAAAATGTCATGGACTGGGATCAAATCCCCGTAGGAAAATACTTTTTTTCTCATTAAATGGTTCTTTTTTTAATGTTTTTTTTGTTTGAGGTGTTTTTAGCATTGCGTTTATTTTATACAATCCTTTAATTGATTTCTGCATGGTGTAACGCACGTCAAGACAAAACACTTGCTCAATACTACATCAGTGAAATATACCCACTAGACGCACAATCGAATTCGCTAGATATATCTATTATCTTCAGGCATTGCGAATGGACATTAGTGTGTGTAAACAAATGCTATCACATAGACGGCTTCGTCGTTAAACCCGAAAGGGTTTTAGGGCGATTTCGATCTAAAATATAGAAAAATAATTTTTTGGTGAGGGGTGCTTGAACTATCTCCAATTAGATATTCGTGTTAGAGATTTACGCTTTGTGATTTGAGCTTTCTAGTACATTGAGTGATGGGATACGTCCCGGTTTATAAGAATGACTGCCCCTCCTCTGGCTTTCGCTCACCGTCGGTTCGTCTGCTCAAAAAATACCCTCAAAGCTTAGCGGTTACAAGACAGGGGGGGGGTGGTTCAGTTAGAAGCATGATTTGTATATCGTGCTTTCTGAGAAAAATAATAATCTCGTCGGTGTTGCCGGGTAAACCGCGAGCGTTCCAAAAAATGTTATTGATTTTAAATTTTAGTCCCTCTTCTGGTCTAGGAAAACATGTTTTTCGGATGGTTGCCCTAAGGAACGCAGGAACACTGTTAAACATGTTTTTCGCAGTAACGGGTATAAAAATTAATGGTAGTAGCGGCGTTTCCACTTAACGCTCTCGTTTTTATTATAAATTAGATATATATAGCGTTATTAAAATTTCTTGAATTTTTTTCATATTTTAGGAAAAAAGGAAAAATGAAATAAGATTCTTAAAAAATCATATTAAAAATTGGCGTCTTATTTCCTAATAAAATGAAATAAGGCCCCAAAATTAGTTTTCGGGCCTTATTTCATTTCTTCTTTGGGGACTTATTTCATTTGAAATTGTATTTGGGAAATAATGCCCCAAAAAATGAAATAACACCCCAAATTTGAGAAAAATTGTTGTTTTTGGTTTCCACATAAATTTTGGGGGCCTTATTTCATTTTTTGGGCCTTATTGCATTGGGGCCATTATTTCGCAGCACCATCCCCTACTTAAGTGCGCGCCAAATGCCTAAAATTTTAAATTAATTTTTACTTTTCATTAACTTATTAATAATTTTAATAATAACACAATGAATTGCAGAAGGCGGTAACTTCTAATGTAGTTGAAACTGGACTCAAGCCATCTGTTGGACCTCTATTCCGGGGCTGCCGAAATAATTCTAACATTTACAGACAAGAATTTGACATAAATTAATATTGAATATCTATGTTTCATCTGAATTCTTTGTTGCCATTCTTTGTTGTTCTCAAAATGCAAATTCTGAAGCAGCTCAATGAGGACAGAATATTTCACTGAAAATGTGCTTCAGTGAGGAAGCCATATATCCAGTTATCATAGGACTTGGAAAAGTCCTCCTTCGGAATGGCCTTCAGAGCCTTCTACGATTTTTATACTCTCTATTGAAGGTACATAGAGTATATTAAGTTTGTGCAAAAGTATGTAACAGGGAGAGGGAATCATTTCCGACCCTATAAAGTATATATGTATTCTTGATCAGCATCAACAGCCGAGTCGATATAGGCATGTCCGTCTGTCTGTCTGTCCGTCTGCCCGAATGAACAAATAGATCTTCGAGATGGTAAGAGATAGAGGTTTGACATGTATGGAACAAATGCTTTTTTGTGTGCGAAGTAAAATAAATTTCTCAGTTGAAAAAAATTTAGTTTGATTTGTTTAAAAAATAATAATCCAAATAGCATACATTTCAAAATATTAATAAAACACGCATGGAAAGGATTAATCTAAGTTGCCCTACGCAGTCAAGTTTGAAAGTAACAATTCTGTGGCACCCCTGATAGTTTTGGCTAATTTATATTTTACACAAAATTGGGTCTATATTTTAAATTCTAGAAACCGAGAAAAAAACCCGTTTACAAAAAATTTAGTTCATTTAATGTAACTTATTTAAAAAATATAGGAAGCTAACTTGGGTGAATTAGCTGTAGTGGCTGACGAACAGACGCAAATTTTTGTTATTTAAATTGTGATCCAATCGAATTGAAATTTCAACCGCTGATTCGACTGCTTGTTCAACTGGATGTTAATTGCACTGTTTTTTCAAGCAGATCAGTGTTTGCGTTTTGCTGGAATGCGCAACATTCCACACACAAATCTTTGTATGTATGCGCCAGAGAAAGAAAACGGGTGCAGAGATACAAGGTACGGCATTCGCAGAAAATGTGGCCCAAGCGCTTTGCTGAGAGTGCGAAAGAGAGGGAAGGTGAGAGCGAGAATCAGCGGCTTTGCCACACAAATTAAATATGTGCGTATGTGTATAAAAATGTATCTACATACGTAAGTAGTACACATTTTCTGTTGTGATGAAACAACAATGATAACAACAAAACGCCAAATTGGGCAGATCTACAAAAGTATGTAAGCATTTATTTCCAAGAACACATCAACATGCAATGCACTCTCACTAAATATGAATATGTACATTTTTTTTGCAACGCAGCAACATCAAACAAAAACGAGATCCTTCACTCTGAAGCCACCCCAAAATGTTGCATTAAGCAACCAGCAAAAGAATAAACAGTGAAGCACTTTATTAAATAAATACATTTTTGTGAAGCGATAACGACTACACTAAGAGCAGCTAAAAAATCCACCAAATGCCAAAGCATGCGCAATTACAACCTTCCGTAACAAATGTCTACCACATACCTGCATTATATGTGGCCCGAAACCAGTACAGCCAGCGAAGTCGCGTACCTTATGGTTGGCCTGTGGATCACGATTGTTGGCCCGTTAAGAGTTGCAAAAAACGCCGTAATTGAACTTTTGAAAGCTCAGCTGGAAGCATTAAGTACTGATGAAGAACCAGAAGCTTTCACTTGCAATTAAAGGTGTGGAAGAGGATAATCAAATCCCTAATTTGTGTTGAAGTATATTTAAATCACGTGTACAGTCCAGCACCAAGATTATTTGATACAAAGTGCTAAGTGTGCTTAAGGTCAAAGCCTCAGTGCATGTGGTGAGTACATAACTTGTGCAGAAGCACTATAATTCGGAACAATTCACAGGTGAAAATGTAATTTCTCAATGTTCCAGGGTACTCCCGAAAGGTATGTGTACATGTGTGGTGTGTCATGAGTTGATGGGTTTTTCATACGGTGCTCGAGCAGGGTAGTCCACCGCAGCCAGCCACGTGCGCAATTTCACCCTCTGCTGGTACGCACTGCTATTACGTCATTTTCTTGGTGCATTGGCGATTCACGCCACAACCTAATAAGCGTGGAAACCTCTGTGTGTCTATCGAAGGTTTCGTCGTCTGAACAATGGCTGTTAACCATATATGTGGAATCGGACTCTGCTCTTGTGTATTTTTGTCTCTGTGATTGAAGCGGATCGAAGAGATCGGATCCACCAGGCGACCTTTGCTCTAGCCTCTCTGGGGCTCATAGTTATATATTCATCAAGTGAGAGGCGTGTTGATGCTCGTGTGGTCACCAACCTGTAATTGACATTACTGAGTGGCGTGGTCGCAATATGTGATTTACGCGTTGGGGTTATGTAATATGCTTGTCATTCCCGAAAAAGCAGTTTATGCCCTTCTGATATCCGCCATCGCTTGCTTATATTTGCCAAGACCTTTTGAATTTGTAAATAATTAATGAGAATTTCAATTTTGAGTTTCGAGTTTGAATAATTTTCAAGTATATTTAAATAAATGTCAATTTTGCTCTCAATATTTTTATATGTACATAGTCAACAAAGCGATCAAAGTCTCCACTTTTTGGCATTTGACTCTGCATATATATATATACTTATAATTTTATTTTTGTCCAACAACATTTTAGCGACCTTTATCAGCCTCGTCAAACGTACCTTGTTAACGTCCACTTCAGGTAGATATTTGGTATGAGTCGAATACAACGTTGACTTAGAGTGATTATTAAAAAACATATATATATATCTATGCGGACCCTTGAACCTTAAATAGGTTACTTGCTTCACACGATTGGTTTTCAATTGCCTTGAAGAGTTTTTTTCATATCACAGAATGATACTATTTTTAAGTTTTCTTTTCTATTAAGTTCAATTTGTAGTTAAGTAAGATTTTTTATCGATTCTCCAGGCACCTGTTGTTTTTATAGTTGCCATAGTAAGGAAGAAGAGAAGATCGCCACAAGTTATATAGTCTTGTCAATAAATGAAGTTGTTATGTTATCTGAAATGAATAATGTTTGAAGTTCTAATTTGGTCTGTCAAGTACACCCATGTTAGCTG
>JAEIFU010000743.1:0-101575 GCA_018904235.1 Lordiphosa stackelbergi | reverse complement strand
TTTAAGCGTAGAACTTCTGCAAAAGAACTCCAAAAAAGCTCACATTTTGGGGTTAAGCTTCTCTCATAATAAGCTTCCTTTGCGCCAATTATCATCCAATTCGGAGACATCATCCCAGAAAAAACTTTTTTTTTAAAGGAATGCCCCATTTTTTGATAAAAGTATTCAGATTATTCATTGACGTAGAATTGGGTTTTAGTTATATTGTTACATTTACATTTAAGTGGGTTCTAGCTATCTTTTTTTCTTCTTCTGATAGCAAGGTTTACCTGGGATAAATAATAATAAACAAATAATGTGCGCAATATTCGCAACTACCTCAAAAGTTAGTTGAAATGATCCGAACCATTTTAGTTGTCGGTGTTTGGTTCTGTTCAGCATTTTCTTAAACACACCGGTTCGGTTAACGAGTGCAAAATAGCGGTTCGGTTCGGTCTAGAACAGGTTTGCATCCCTTATAGTTTTATGCTGGAATAGAACATTTTTGGGTAAATGCCTAGGATGAAAAAAAACTACATAACCTGTCCGAAATCCTTCAAAATTTTCAGTCTACCGGCAAAAAAGAAATAATCATGAATTCTGATAATTACGAAAGAAACGAATCATTTAACAAACAGCCCCTCACTGATCTTAGTAGTCAAATAACAGAACTGGACACTAGGGTCGCCAGTTCATTTCTTAGTAACTACGAAGTAAATGGCCACGATGTGTTAAATGAGCAAAAGTTCGTGGAGAAGCACTTCATCCTGGATATAGCAACACCTCTTCGCGAAGAATTTTGTGCTAGATTCAAGCGTAGCTTTGCGTTTAGAACACTTTGGGAACGTGCCCCCAAAGTACTTCAAGAAATGGTGATGGATCTACAGCAAAATGAAACGCGTCTGATAGCTCAATATGGTGACTATGTGCACTATGATCTTATCCGGATCTTATGGAGTTTAGAACTGCTGCAAAGCGAAATATTGGAAAATAAGACGTTTCAGTTGTTCCATGGCAGAGCCCCAGATACTGAAGATTGGAATAACTTTTTGCAAAACTTGCCCGAGGAGAGGAGTCAGTGGTTTTCCTCGACATGTCTATATGCAGAATGCTATATGTATCGTCGGATCTGGGCCATATTTCGTAGATCGGACACTTTGAGTAAATATGATTATTTTGGGCAGCAGAAGAAAATGGCCACCCGGAATATTGTCTATCTCTTGCTAAATCTTTTGAGAGCCACCCGGGAGCCGAAGCGTTCTGCGTCGAACTTGCAGGCAATGCTGAAGTTGGCCTTGTGGGGCAATCGCTGTGACCTGAGCGTCACCAGAGAGAGCATGATGGAACTGGTGAAGCAGTTTGATAATGATTTATTGGCCGATCAGTCCGACGAGGTTTGGAAGGTGCTGACAGAGACAAGCCTGTCGCCGGTTTATGTGGATATAGTGTGCGAAAATGTTGGCTTTGAACTTTTCAACGATCTGCTGTTGGCTGAGTATTTGATTGAAACGGGTCTGGCGGGTTGTGTGCGTTTTCATGTGAAGGTTTTCCCAAGGTTTACATGGGAAGTCACTCACAACGACTTTCGTTGGATGCTACGTTTCTTAGCCTGTCACGAGATTCCAGAAATGGCAGAGTTCGGCAGTCGACTGAGAGGCTTTCTAAGGGATCGTTCCATGGTGTTGTGCCCCTCATGTTATTTCTGGACTCAGGCATATGAATTTAGTCGCATGAAGAAGATTCATCCCTGTTTGTACGTCCAGCTGAGTGAGGCGACTTTGGTTATATTTAAAGGTGATCTGAACTATCGCAAATTACTCGGAGAAATAAATTGGGATTCCACTACGAACTTTGCCGAATCCCTTTGCGGTTTTATGCCCACCAGTGTTTGTGCTTTGCGTGTCATTAGATCAGATATTTGCAGTGGTCTGCCCATTTGTCGTGTGGAATGGCTGAACGAGGACAATCCCGATTGGATAAAGATGGGCGAGAAGGCAGTCATTCAGGTGGCTATCAAGCCAAGGCCTTAAAGTTTTGTTTTCTTTAAAATAACGTAAAAATTTAATTTTTCAAGCTAAACTTCAAAAATTATTAAAAAAACTAATTATTATTAGTGACTTTAGAACAAATTTGGAAGAAATGGGTCATAAAAAATTATGCATATTTATCCTTTTCCCTGCCTTTTGGCCCTGGAAACTTGTTTTGCACACTCAAGGGTTAAAGCTATCGAAACTCAGTCTAATGTTATCGCTAACGAAGCTGTCAGCAATTTCATTATTGTCCATTGGCGCGCAAGTTTCAAGAGTAAGTAGGTCCAGAAATCCCTATCAACTACTATTAAAGCATTCCCGATTAGCTACTCCATCTACACGCCATGAAGCGCTCGCAGAAGGTTGAGGCCGGTGCCGCTAAGAAGCCCAATCGCAAACACTCTTCTGAATCCGATACTGAGGCCAGCTCTAGTAAGGCAGAGACCAGCAAAGCCAGCTCGTCCAAGCCTAACTACAGCAACTTTAAACAATTCCTCAGCCACCTGCAGCAGCAACGTCTGGCCACAGCCCCGAACATACAGGAGTTTTCCTATCAAAAGAAACGCGTACGTGTTCTCTCCCAGGTGGCTGATGTCAAGGAAAACTGCAGCGGCGGCATTGTCTATTGGATGTCCCGTGATGGTCGTGTCCAAGATAACTGGGCATTGCTGTTTGCCCAGCGGTTGGCTTTGAAATTGGATCTGCCGTTGTCAGTGGTCTTCTGTCTGGTGCCCAAGTTCCTCAATGCTACGTTGCGTCATTACAAATTCATGATCGAGGGGCTCAAAGAGGTGGAGCAGCAGTGCCGCGAGCTGAATATCAACTTTCATCTGCTACTAGGACCAGCGGTGGAGCAGTTGCCGAAATTTGTGCGTAGCCAGAAAGTGGGTGCTGTGGTCTGTGACTTTGCACCATTGCGCTTACCTCGCCAATGGGTGGAGCAGGTGGCACAGGCTTTGCCTAAAGAGGTACCCCTGACACAGGTGGATGCTCATAATATAGTACCATTATGGGTGGCCTCGGACAAGCAGGAATATGCGGCCCGCACCATTCGCAACAAAATCAACTCCAAGTTGACTGAATTCCTCAGTGAATTTCCGCCGGTTGTGAAACACCCGTTTGGAGTTGTAGGCAAATCAATGGATTGGACATCGGCCTACGCTTTGCTGGAGTGTGACCAGCAGGTGGATGAAGTGGACTGGGCCAAACCGGGCTATACCTCGGCCTGTCGTCAGCTGTACGAGTTCTGTACACACCGCCTTTCCAGATTTGCAGAGAAACGTAATGATCCCACCGCGGAGGTCTTATCGGGACTGTCACCGTGGCTACACTTTGGCCAGATCTCTGCTCAAAGATGCGTTTTGGAAGTGCAACGATATAAACGTCAACACAAAGCCTCTGTGGAGGCTTACTGCGAGGAGGTCATTGTGCGTCGCGAATTGGCTGATAATTTTTGCTATTACAATGCCAACTATGACAGCTTGAAGGGAATAAGCAACTGGGCCTATGAATCTCTCGATAAGCATCGCCCCGACAAACGTGAACCTTGCTACAGCTTGGAGGAGCTCGAGCAGGCCCGAACTTATGACGATCTTTGGAACTCGGCCCAGCTGCAGTTGCTGCGAGAGGGCAAAATGCATGGATTTCTCCGCATGTATTGGGGCAAGAAGATACTGGAATGGACCGAAACGCCCGAGCAGGCCTTGGAGTGGGCCATTCTGTTGAATGACAAATATAGCCTGGATGGCCGTGATCCCAATGGCTATGTGGGCTGCTTGTGGTCCATAGGCGGTATTCACGACACCGCCTGGAAGGAACGTGCAGTATTCGGCAAAATACGCTACATGAACTACGCCGGCTGCAAGCGCAAATTCAATATCAAAGATTTTATACAGAAATATGGCGGCAAAGTCCACAATAAATGAACCAATCCCGTTAATAAGCAATATTTATTCTTTTTGTTTACAAATAATGCAAAAAATTTCACAGCTAGGCAGAACTTAGTCCTTCTCGGCTATCTTGGTCAAATGATCCTCGATCTCCTTCTCATCTAGAATGCGAAACTGTGGCTGCGACTTGCTGACCACACCAATTTCGATGCCATTGGGCTTAAAGTCTATGGCCAAGACTGTGGACAAACAGGTGATGGCCAATTGGATGGCCTTTTCTTCGGAGAGATTATTCTTGTATTTCTTCTCCAGATAGCTGTTGGCCTCAATGCCCTTCGCCCCCACGGAGCAGGCACGGAAACCGCTGAAATAGCCAGCTGGATCGGTTTTGTACACGCTGGGGCCAATCTCATCATCGTAGGCCAGAATGACCATGCTGCAACCTAAGGGACGCATTTCAGCATTCTGTGTATAAACTTGGTTGATGTCAGCTATGCGGCGGCACAATACATCCACGGGCATTTCATAGCCGTATTTGTAGCGGAAATTGGCCGCCTCATAGCGAGCCTTCTGCACCTGAGATCGGGCATCCGCTGGAGGAAAAAATATGTATAAAAACCTAAATTTTGGGTAGCTCGATGACACCACTCACCAATGCGACCTGTCATGGCGCAGCCAATGTCCTTTGTAATGCGAAACAAGTGAGTGACTGTTTCGGGCACTATATTCTTCTCCGTCACCTTCTTTTGGGTGGCCACCACAGCACAGTCGCCGCTCTTCAAAGCCACCGTGGTGATATTCTCCTGCGTGATAGCCTTGAAGGCATACTCTACACAAAGTAACCAAAAGTCAAACACCAGAGAATATATATCACAATTTGTGTATACTAACCCACTTGGTAGAGGCGTCCCTCGGGCGAGAAGATGGTAATGTGCCTATCAAAGCCGGCTGAACTTCCACGAGACATGTCGTATTAAGTGTTCTGCTGTCAACATTCAACTATGTTAGGGATTTAGGTACATTTTGTTACACTTTCCTTACCTTTTCACTATTAAAATTTAGCAAATATTGAATTTAATTCACCTTCGAGCTGCTGCAAACAAAATCCTGGCGACCTGGCGTACGAATTTCATAGAGTCATTGTCGAAGCAATTTGCACCTAAAAAATACCACAAAATATATGAATTGCCAGCACTGACTGGTAAAGTGCTAGAGATGGGACTTCGAATTGAGCAACACTGTGACTATTCATTGCGACTGTGATTTCGGAAAATAATTATTTAATGAATTATTTATAATTATAGTGCTTTTCCTGCTAAAAGCAAACGAAAAGGTTGAATTATTGACATTTTCTTGGTTTTGAGCATGAAGACATTAGTAAACCAAGACACTCGTTCGCAAAAATAGCTATTACAGAACGAGTTTGCATTTGACACGACTGCAAAACTCCGAGTTTCAGTCACACCGAATACGCTTTTGAAGCGAATATTGATGCAGTCATACAAACAGGCATTCTTGCAGATCTCTGCTTTGCTCACATGGCCAAGTGCATTGTTATACCCTTGCAAAGGGTATTATAATTTTGCCCAGAAGATTGCAACGCATGGAAATATTCATTTCTTGACCAGGGCGACGAGCTGAGTCGATGGTGCTTTGTCCGTCCGTCTGTCTGTTTCTACGCAAACTAGTCTCTCAGTTCTATAGCAATCGAACTGAAACTTTGCACAAAGCCTTCTTTTTAGTGCTCGCTGCTAATCAGGTGTCACAGAAATCTCTTCCAACCCCAAACCAATTCTCGGTGTCACTGAAATCTCTTTCGGTTGGTTTCAAATCTCTCGTGTTTTGTTGGGAGATTTAGCTAAATTCACCACCCAAACGATTTTGATTAGCAAATTTTATTTTGGAAATGTAAGCAAAATTATTTTTCTGGATAGGTTGCATCAAATGAATTAAAAATTTTATTTGTTATAAAATTAAAAATTGCGTTTCAACAAATGTTTGCAAAACCAACCGAGTGTTGACCACAAACTCGATACTCAACCTCAGCTGGCGCCCTATACATATGGTGGCGCCCTCTGTTTACCAACGAGCGGTAAGGGTTGCCAAGTTACATTTTCTGATTGGCGTAAAAAAATTTTTAATTTTACATTTTATTTTTGGAGAGTCCGACTTAAACTTGAATTATAATTTAAAAATGTATCATAAAACATATAACACAATCCAAAAATTTCATTAAAACATCAAATTAACTCATAACTATAGATGGGACATTTTTTGCGGTAAAGGGCAGCCCTGTTTAGAGATATGTCCTTTAGCATGGACACAAACCTTCCAACAAACGAAAGAGACCATGCGTACGTTTCACTTATAACAAACTCCAGTGCTTCCGGCAAAACTTCTTTGCAAGCAGTATTGACCGCCAATTGCACTGAGTGGCAAACACATTTAACCAGTATATACGCTTTTTTTTCTACCCACCATAACGTTCGCATTATCAGTGCCGATTCCTATTAAGTTGGATACGGGTATTTTATGCCGAGAAAGCTCATTAAGTAGAACATGGGTAATGTTTTGGGCGTCTCCACTTTCAATAGGAACCAGTGAAAGGAGCGTCGATACAATTTCCTCACGTTGTGCACTGTAGTATATTATACAGGGGTGTCACAGAATTCACTTTCGCTCTAAATTCGCTCGAATTTGATTTCGCCCTGCCACAGAGCCTGTTTTCGAGTGATTTGCAAATCGCGCACTCTTGAGTCGGCGATTTGCTTAAAAAAGACCTTAAAATGCATTTTAATAAAAATAAGGCTTATTGAGTCTTCAAGGGTGTTCAATTTGTAAATAATATACATCAAAAAATTAAATATTTAACATGTTAAGTTTATTAAATAAGCATTTTACTAAATCGCTAGTAAAAACGCTAGTCAATTCGCTAGTGAAATTGGTCATTCACTGCAACTCACCAAATCGCTAGAATTACAGTGGTGCCACCTTTTAACATTTGAATTTCGAAATTAATCGAACTTCGTTTTAAAGTTAATACGATATCGATTTTTGTGTTAAAACAAAGATAAAAAAATTAGATTAACTAGTAATAATTTTTCCGTTAATCTTTCGCTTAAGTATTGTGCAATTTGTAAGTCGATTGCTGTCAATCTGAGTTGAATAAAGTGGCAACGCCGGCGCCAATGTAATGACGAGAAGCCGCTCAAATGTTGGCTTTTATTATTCTTCCGAAATTGTTATAAAATTTATTATAAAGGGGAAAGCATCGAACAGATGTCCAGAGCAAAATTTGCTTGGCTTTTATGAAGGAGCTTAAAGACTTGGCCCCCAATGTCACAATAGGCGACTTGGAAGTTGCGGCTGCAGCCTGGAAAGAACTGACTTTAAGTCTGACCAACCTTTCCTCCGATTGCTTGAATTGAATAATGCGCGTCCGGCCCAATGTTATTTTCGAGCACAGCATCATTACCCTTATGATTTTGCCTACGTATATCGTCTGACTTAGAAAGACGGTCCGATGCGGATCAAAGACGGGTGCACTCCTAGCCTCTTCTTACAGATTTGCTTCTTCCCTTAATCGTCGATTGCCGTCTGTCGTGCATTTATTTAATTAAAGCAAAACACTTGCCTTCATATACGTACGCCGCTCTCTTCTATCCGTACAGCAGATAGAGTTGCAAGGTATTATTTTTATTTTGGCGGGCGGAAAATTTGAATTTTTTGTGTGGGAATAACAAATATTTAACTCAGTTAAGGAAAATTAAGTTTGTTTTGTTAAAAAAAGGACTAACCAAATAGCTTACATTTCAAAATATTAATAAAACCGCATTTAAAGTCTTAATCTAATGTGCACTTTCGGGGTGTCTACCCTATGCAGTCAAGTTCGAAAGGGTTTGTGAACTAGCTTAAAAAATTAAATCGCTCGAAGTTCTGTGGGATTGCGAAAATATTTCTGCGATTTGGCAAATCGCTAGAAGCCAAATCGCTAGTGAATTCTGTGGCACCCCTGATAATAGAAACCCCTGAAAACACCACAACATTTAAAATATATTTGACTTTATTAACTACTATTACTTACCTAGAAGCTTGGTTATACTTATGTCGGTGCATTCGTCAATCAAAAGACTGAACTTTTCGGTGTCCAGGTCTTCTTTAAATTTTTCATTAAAGTGCACAGCCAACACATTTTTTATTAGGCTAGTACACTTGGTTCTGTGCAATTTTATGTCTTTGGCGCCAAAATAAGTTTTGCACAATTCACTAAGGTGATCGACCGGCTCAATCGCACAATGCTGGGCTACAAACATAGCTAATGCAGCTGGCTTAAAACTAATTTTATTTCCTTGATTACAGCTTGAAGTGTTTTGTATATGTTTTTTTGTCGACATATGCGCTCGAATTTGATCCACTTTCGAGTTTATACTGCATTTGCAGTATTTGCAATACGCCTTGTTGCTGTCCGACTCATCGCGACACATCCAGTTTTTAAAATCTGGCTGCTCTAGCCAGAAATCGCGGAATTTTTGTTTGTAAACTTCTTTAGGCATTTTTACTCAACGAGTGACTTCTGCGAATTACGCTATAAAAGAGATGGCACATAGTTTGTAAAAAATCAATTTGAAATTATATAAAATAAATTTTTACATTCAAACAATTTAGTCTAAAAAAGACCAGATTTCCGGATATGGATACTAAAAAAGGGACAGAATTCCGGATAGGGGATGTTTGACATTTTTTCCGGCTGAAGCAGTTAAAAACAGAATAGATCTGTCCGGAAAAAGGCCAAATTGGCAACACTGGTGTGCTTCTATGTTAGATTTTCTTTGTTTTGCGAGAAGTGATCATTTGTCAAAGTTGTGTGTGGAGTTGTTTTTAGCTTGCTAAGCTGCTGCAAATATTAAATTAGGCAGAACGAAGTGCAGTTACATTATTAAAAATGTACTTGCAATGCATTTCATTTAGTAATAACTGGCAGGGATGTAAAAAATTTTTTTGATTTTTTTTTTCAAACCCGGGGGGTTTAGTCTTTTGCTGGACGAGTCCATTAACATCAGAGCGGGCAAACTAACGAAACGAAACGTTTCTGAATCGTTTCGTTTCTTTCTTTGCACAGAGCGAAATACTAACAAAACCCGATAAAATGTAACTGTAAAAAATTGAGTTCTGTTCAGTTTGCGTTCGTGAGAAAACTAAACGCAAAGTGAAACGCTCTCATCTTGATTTGCGGAAAAGGAAACGGAAAAATATACAACGAGCGCGAATAGTTCGGAAACGTTTGCTGCTCAATATGTATACACTTAGATATTTTTTTTCTGTTGCTTACTTCTTTGTTCCTCTCAGCTTTGTTGTTTTCGTTTGCTTTTATTTTATTTCTTCAATTTAGCAGCTGAAGTAGAACTAAAAGCCGATCATTCCGCAAACGATTTCTTAGTATGCGTTTTCCGTCCCGAAACGTTCCAAGGCAGTCCAGCTGTCGGGAGAACAATATTCCAATCGTTTCGTTTGCGCTCTTCGGCAATATAAAGTTAGTGGTTTCGTTTTCCCTGTCTATAGTAACAGCTACAAAACATATGAATAGTTTCTTAGCTTGCGCGAACGGTTCGTTAAACGTTTCGTTTGTTTGCCCGCTCTGATTAACATTAAAAAAAAATTTTTGTTAGGTTTACGTAGATAAAAAAAAAATAATTAAAAAAAATACATACACAATTATAATTTTAATTTATAGCCTACTATGATTTTTGTAAAATTTGATTCTTTGGAGGTGAGTTTCGCGGAAAGTTATGGCTGTCCCATCATGAAACTTTTTTAGAGAACTAAGAATATCAAGAGGATTACTCCTAATTTTTTTTGAAAAATCTCAAAATGGAGGTTTTTTTTAGAAACCGCGATTTAATTCTTTTTTCTTAAGTTTCGGCGGTTTTTTTCCACCAGTTCAACCATCGCAAATATTTTTATCACAAAGTAAAGGAACATAATATTTTTTGAAAGATTTTATTTATTTTTAGACCCATCCAATATTTAGCAATAAGCAACTTTAACAAAAAAACAATCGCTTTATCTCTGCATCCCACAATGGTAAAATTCTGAAAAAGCTATTAAAATTCGTGGAAAACTGTGGTTAACGCCTGTTTAAAAAAATTAAAATTTTTGGAGACTATGAAAAAAAAAAGTTGCCCACTTCAGAAATAATTACCCATATATATGTTGAAAACGAAAATTTTACTGTTTTAGCAATTTTCTTATAATTTTTAGCAATTTTTAGCAACTATTTTTCCCAAATCTAGCAATTTTTGCTTCGGAGATTCTGGCAGCACTGCATATGGCAAAGTAATGCAGATTGTTTGGTAGTATTTCCTTTATACCGATGGCAAAGTAACGCAGGAGTAACCCATTTTGTAATGGCAATTTGCACCGCTGGTTGATTGCCATACCTTATTAGTTGTATCATGAGTCAGTGTGTGGGTGAGTTAGATATGTAAGATACATAAAAAGACGACCAGACAGATGAACTGGATCTGTGATTGGAGCTAGGACTGGAACCGCCACAACCATTTGGCTGGCCAACTTGTTATATGGCAGGTATACGATATATTTATCCGATTTGGATCAAACTCGCTAAAATTGTGCGATAATTCGTAGTCAGTACCCAAAATACGCAAAAAAACAAAAAACAAAATTGCTGGAGTGAGCTTTTCAAAAGTTTATACAAAATGGTTTAACAAACATTTATACATAACAAATAAATTAAAATTCATGACAATTTGCCAATTTTTATGCCGATGTAGGTGCATTGACGAAGGCTCCTGCAAACATGATGTTCTTTTTATTCCAGATGGCATAGAGGAAGGGGCGATCAGCCTGGAATTGCAATGGCATCATCATCATGCGAGTCATCATAATCATGCCGGTGGCGGCTGCGGCCTCTGTGCCCTCCTCATTGACTTCAATGGTAGCCTTGTGCAACACCTTCGAGACAAAAATACCTTCAGGGGATTCCAGCAAATTATCGAATTCCGCATTCTCGGTAAACATTTTCGTGATGCCCATCTAAATAAGTAAAGTAAAGAGACAAAAAAGTCAATGGATGAGGTCATGCATCGATAAGATATGGACGGGTGCAGCAATAGGGTTAAGGTGTGTCAACTGAAATTGTATAATTTGTACATGAGCGTCGTGTGTGTGTCCGATACATGATCTTTAAAAAAAGCCGCAGCTTGCGGCCGCGACAATTGATTCAGCTATCGGACACTTAATGCAAAAGATAAGCTACCAAAATAGCAGCCATACATCAAAGCAGCGAGGGAAGATAAGCAAACTACAATAAAAGTTTGGAATTCTTTTCCGTTGGTTGGCTACGTGTCAAGCTATTTACGGCTGCTGCACTCACCTGCTTCAATTTATCGTCCAGCTCCAGCGTGTAGTCCACCTTGAATTTAGGGAATTTCACAAAGACCTCCTCCACCGAAAGCTTGTCGGCCAAGTCCACCAAATTAACAGTCTTAAGTTTCTCGGCTAAAGACTTTAGGCCATCGCGTTCCTGTGGCAGCAGCACAAACATGGACAAGTCCGAATCCTTGTACGGCATATCCAAAGCCGTGCAGCCCAAATCCTCAAAGTAGCCATAACCAAATTTAGCCTTTTGATTCATGTAGTTGACTTTCACCGATTGCTCGTTGCCAACCCAGAAATCATCTTCCTCTGTATCCGCCTCTGGGAATTTGTGCTGCCAGCTACCCTTGAAGTGGAGGGCATTGAGCAGCACCAGTCGTGTATTATCCGAGAAACTATCGGCTGACACCAGCTCCGTAATCTTGCCTTCCGTCTTGGCATTTACCCAACTATTAATGGCCTGAGCCGCTGCATCGCTTAAGGCAAAGTTAATGGATTCCGCTTCGGAATGATATTGCTCCTTGATGCTTTCAGCATAGCTGGGCTTCAGTTCTTTGCCCTCCTGCACGTACAGCTTGTTAGCAACCTTCAGCAGGCTGCTATTCTTATATTGCTCCAGCACAAACTGGAATGTCTGAGCCACCTCTGGCGGAAAATCGGAAGCAAAATGCAGAACCTTGGCAATCTCCTCAGCAGTTTCGCCCTGGGCACCGGCAAAGGCCAAGGCAATGCACGACTGAATGGAAAAGGGTGAGAAGACCACATTCTCCTTCACTCCACCAGTGGCCAGCAGTTGGAAAAGTTCGGTGGTGAAACGGGCACCGCCACGGGCAAATTCCAAATTGAAATCGAACATAGTTGATGTTGTGGGTGTACTTGCTGGCGTAATCGATGTGGGTATGTATTAATGTTTACTCTATGGCTATTTGGGGCGTACTCGACGACCAACACTTACCGCTGTCTACACTGGAATGGTTTAAATTCCATTTTGGGGCCACAACAAAAGCGAAAGCGGCGCAGTTTACGCCGGCAGCGCAGCCGGTGCGAGTGAATCATTATCAGTAGTAGCAGGCAGAGGATGCGCGTCACCTGGCGTCGGCCATTGATAGTGTTTGTTATTTTTGAGATGGTTTGACCTGTTATGAGTTATGGGTGCTACCCAGAAGGATTTGTGAATAGTTGGAGGGGAAGTACTTGGTCATCTGATAAGCTGACAAACTGAAATTTATATAAATTTTGTTTTTGCATTGATATGTTAATATCAAGCACATGCTAATCCAAACATATGTGCGAGAAACTGGAGCAACTTAATCAGTTTGGAATGGTGAAAATAGAACATTGGGTCATTGTTTTTCGAAACTCAAAATCTGTGCGATATTTTTTTTGGAGGTACACTTTAATCTAAAGGGTAATATGAATATGTATGGATGTGCCTGAAAACACTACAGAGAGAAAATAATGTTTGAACGTCTATTTGTTTTAAACAGAGACTAAAACTGAATCAATAACGGTTTGGGTTCCGGTTACTGTTTTGGCAGATCGCTTTTGTCCGGTTACGGTTATATTACGGTTGTGAGATATGGGTTACGGTTAGGGTTACGGTTATTAGCCTCATTCTGTTTCGGGTTTCGGTTACGGTTATTAGTAGAAAATATTACTTGGACAAATCTTGCCCCATTTGGAATCTCATTTATTCAGTAAATGTACTTAGTTCAAATTTCTTATCCAGAATTTTCAATATACTATTTTTCGCTATGTACCTTAATGCTTATTCTCAGAAATGACATCTTCATCAATATTGTAAAATTACATCTAAATACTATATGAGCATTTAGAGTTTGACTGTCCAAGCGAGTCCTACGAGCCGTGCAAATTTCCGTCAATCTTGAATTAGGGCTTATATCCCAGTAATTCAATCGAATTAATCTTTTTAACACTCAAACATGTTCCATTTCGTTTAACTAAGCACGCACCATGTGCAATTAACAAGGAGAAGCCGTCAGCCTCTGCTGAGGGCCAATATATGTAGGCCTAGGAATACGACAAAGTGAGACAGAGTGCTACGCAAAATCCAAAACTGGCAATGGCCTTCGCACTTGTGATAGGGAATTGAAAAACGCCCGTCTGGAAATTAAACACAAATTTATGTTACTTTGCTAAAAAAAAAATCATCAACACACTTCCATTACACAAAAACATTTTATTTTACAAACATTTCCGCCTCCGGTCCATGGAGCTGGCTGTAGCTATGTATTCCGATGCGTTTTGGGTTGTTGTTATAGCAGTATGTCTCAGTGGTCAAGTTAAGTTCCCACAGTCCAAAATAAAGAACACTTCTTATACCTCCAGCCCCACACAAAATGCATCCGAAAGTTGTTGCATTAAATTGTCGGAGCGGCTCTGGAAATTGTCGAAAATATTTTCGCTCCGACAAAATTTCCAGCGTCTGAGTACCTAGCTTCTATGCCATATAACAGTTTAGCACCAATGGATATACGATACTTTCCAGGTACTTCGTAGTTATGCCAGACGATTATAGGCTTTTTCCGCTGAGCTACATCCAACATCTAACATCTTGAAGCAAAATGTTTCTATTCCACACGTTCCTCATGAAATTAAGTAGTGGCAGAGAAACTTGTCATACATTATTAAATATTTTTATTTTATATATTAAGCCGGCAAGAAAAAAGACTTCAAAACTCCTTGCACAGAAGCTAACATAACATGTTCTGCCCAGTACATCGAAGCATTTGGATGCAATTGAGTCGAAGCAGATAATTTAATGACATTAAGTAAAATAATATTTTCGCCCTATGCTCCTCCAAGGAGCGACTTTGGCACAAATTGTGTATATATATCAAGGAAATAAAAAAAAAATAAAGTGAATAATATATTGCATTTTATAAACGGAATTAACATTTTTGGGAATATTTTCAAAATTCATTTGGTGTTCTGTTGCGCGGCATTTTTATTTTGACATTCAAATTATTATATATTTTGGTTGTGAATGGCAATTATTTAATGGTGGACCCAAAAATATCGCTTGGAACAGCATGAAATAGGAACATCCCCAGCTGACGGTGGATATTTTAAGAAAATTTGGCACGGTAAGTTATTACGTACCATCTTTGACGGTAGACGGTAATAGCCTATTCACATTACAGTCCATCTTGGCGGAACGTTGAGAAGATGGTGGAAAAATGAAATTCGTGTTCACATGGCCACCATCTACCGTCTACCGTCCACCATCATTGGATTCTTCTTGCCACCATGATGTAAATATGCCAGCTATAAAAGAAAAAAATTAAAATTCTGTAAATTTAACAATTGTGTTGGCCTTTGCTTAACAGCAGCAGTACATACTACCTCGATGGATAGCCGAGGTGTTAGAAAACATCCGACAAATTTGCGGTATGGGCGATACGGTCTTATACGAAATGTTTATGTTCTGCCCAGTACATCGAAGCATTTGGATGCAATTGATTCGAAGCAGATAACACTGTGCGACAAATTTCAACTTTTTTCAAAACTACCAAGCACCACTATGCGGAATCGATAGTGCTACCCAAACTGAGTAAATCCTTATCAGCGTTTGGCTAGATTGGAAGCACTTTTTTATGGACCCTCAAAGTTTTTGAAATTGGGTGCGCCAACCAAAAAAAGGTCTCATTAGTTTTGGGCAAACAGCTCATTCAGTTTTAGTGTAGCTGCGTTGTTTTCGGCAAAGTTGTAGCCTGACAGTCCGCAGAATAAATTTCTTGTACAAAGATTTTTTTAAAAATAATGTTTTCCGGTAGTATTTTCTTAAAAACTTTTTCTTAAAAAACATTTCTTTAAAACTTTTTTTTTTTTTCGAGTATAACTTTTAAAAATTCAGAATTTTTCGAATACTTTCTTTGGCAAGAAGAAGCTTTTTGAGATACCAAACAACTCTGCTGAACAAGGTTTTACAATCTGAACAAAACCTTCTTACCCATCCTCCAAAAAGGCCCCAATAAAGTGTAGAGTTTCCAAAAAAAATTTACTTTTGTTGTCATTGTTTATTAGATACTCAAGTTTCCTCACTAAAATAGCAGCCATTTCTAGTTTTTAAGCTTTTAAGAGCAAAACATTACTGGTTTTACTTGTTGTTATCCATAATTTAAGAAAAAAATTATTTTTTGAAAATTTTTCGAAAATTCTGTAATTTCTCAGAAAAAAGGTTGTCAATTTAAGACTGTTTAAAGATATTTTAACATACTAATACATTTTTTAACAAGCTGTGAAATAATTAATTAATATAATATAAAGTTTTAATCAGAGTTATATATATTTTTGAGTTTTTCTTTATAAAGCGTATCTTCGATTTCGTTTCAAACTTTCAGGAAATTTGCTTTAAAGTTGGAGGAAATTCCAGGAAATGTTTTAAGGTGGCGGTCCAACGCGAACTAGCAAGACTATCAGATTATATTGGTCTTTTAATTAAAGCAATATCATATTTATAAATTTTTCTTTGTGAAGCATATTTTTGATTTTTTTTCAAACTTTCAGGTAATTTGCTTTAAAGTTGGAGGAAATTCCAGGAAAAGTTTTAAGGTGGCGGTCCAACGCGAACTAGCAAAACCATCAGATTATATTTTTCTTTTAATTGTAGCAAAAATGTTTTCAGTGTATGTCACCAATTTTCCAATTTTCGAAAACTTTGATCTATTATCTATCACTAGTAATTTATTTCATGTCTCTAGCTACTCTGGTTCCCGAGATATTTCTATTTAAAAAAAGGCTTCCAAAAAAAGAATCAGTTTGTTTTTTAGTAATCTATCCAACTATAAAGGAAATTTCGAAATCCCCAGACTTTAGGCCCCCCCCTTCCCTTATCGGGCTAGACCCTTTGGCACGGCAAGTTCTTACGTACCATCTTTGACGGTAGAAGGTAGATGGACTGTAGTGTGAATACTGACTCAGTGGCTGTTGCCATTTTCCCACACTGATTCTCTTTTCGGAGATGGAACGATGTTGGGCGTCTGTTGCACGATGCCGATAGCATGATGTAAAAAGATAAGGCAAGGTGGAAAAAGTTCTAATCTATGTTCGATAAGGTATTGCTTATAATAGACAACTACCCAGCTCATAAATTATGCGAAAGGCTGTGTACGCACAGCATAGGCAACACCTTTTATTTCTTGCCTCACCGTGTTATTGTTTCATGATCAGAGTTGCTTCGGCTAGACTCGATAACAAGAAGCAAATCATTTCCATCTCTCAAAATGTCAAAAACCTAACAACATTTTAATATTCGTGCAAAATTGGTAAATTTATTATTATTATGCTTATGAACCGTGCGCTTTGTCGGAGTTGGCTGTCTCAGGTGACGTAAGTAAGCCGCATTCGCTGTTCTGTAGGAAGCGAGCTCATGTCTTGTCCTACAACAGTTACAGATTACAGAACACATCATGCAGACACATCCCACAGCCAACACGAGCCTGGAGGCCACCCGGGCGTCAGTTTCATGGCAAAAGACAACAGAGTAGCACTATTAAACCCACGGCCGGTGAGCCGCCTATACCAGATAGCGCCGGGGTGCCGGCTAACAATATTATCAAGGCGGTGGCATTCACAGGCGCAGTAAGTGGCCCCTTCTCTTGTGTTGTCCCTTTTGTATTTAAGTACCCATGTCCTTGCGCAGTTTAGTGTGGGCTGCTTTGCCGGCGCAACGATTTTGGAGTACGAGAACACACGCAGCATGATCCTGGCCAAGGCCAAGCAAGCTCGCTTTGGCTGGTGGCAGAGCCGTTCGCTGGTGGATCGCGACACTTGGTGGCAACTGAAGCAGGACATTAAACGCTACTGGGACACACTGACGCCAGGCGATAAGATGTTTGCGCCCATCTTGGTCTGCAATGTGCTGGTTTTTGCGATGTGGCGCATACCCTCCATGCGGAATACCATGATGGCTTATTTTACCTCAAATCCAGCAGCGCGAGTTGTGTGCTGGCCCATGTTCCTATCCACATTCAGCCACTACTCCGCCATGCACATATTTGCCAATATGTATGTGCTGCATAGTTTCTGCAATGCGGCTGTTCTGTCCATGGGCAAGGAGCAATTTATGGCGGTCTACCTGAGTGCCGGGGTCTTTTCCAGTCTGATGAGTGCACTGTACAAGGCGGGAACACGGCAGACGGGCATGTCCCTGGGAGCGGTAAGAAGAGCTGTAAAAATAGAAGTTACCCGCAACTAATCCTTGACTCATTTTGTGCCAGTCCGGAGCCATTATGACGGTGTTGGCCTATGTGTGTGCCCAGTATCCGGATACGCAGCTTAGTATATTGTTTGTGCCCGCCTTGACTTTCTCAGCTGGTGCCGCCATCAAAGTAATCATGGGCATTGATTTTGCCGGCTGTGTTTTGGGCTGGAAATTCTTTGATCATGCGGCGCATTTAGGAGGAGCCATGTTTGGCATGTAAGTACGACGCATTGCTACGGAAATGAACAGATTTTACTCATATCCTCTATTAATCTAAAACAGTTTCTGGGCCAACTATGGAGCACAGGTGTGGGCGAAGCGCATTGGATTGCTGAATTACTATCACGAACTTCGCCGAACGAAGCAGAAATGAGGAAATGGCCATGTGGCATAAATAGCCAAGATGAACCGAATTGCATTATAAGATCCTCAAGCGTTTTGTTACCATATGAGAGTTTAGTTTCAATAAAAAAAACAACGTCTACTTCACACAGCTCTTTTTTTCAGCTGGCTCTGTAAGTTGGTTACGTTGCAGACGATAGGCAACCTCCGAGCGACGTTGCAATAGTTTTTCCCTCAGCTCGTCCAAAGTCTCCCTTTCGGGGGCGTAGGAGAGGTGCAGAGTTCCGCCAAAAAACTGTTTGGCATCCAATTGACGCTTGGCTCGTCGTGCTACCTCCAAACGTTCAAATTTGACAGCAAACACATCAGTAAAAGCCTCCAGTTCCACTGCAAAAGACCAAAATGGGTCACAAGTTTTTTATATGGGATGTTCTCACACACTTTTGCCGGCCATTTCCTGAGTGATGCAGGCGCAGGATTGCAGTTTACCAAAGCATTGGAGCTTGCTCTTAAGGTTTGCCTGAAGATTTATTTTCGGCACCCCAAATATCAACAAGTGCTTGGACTCACTGGCCACGGTATAGACCTAGTGGAAGGAAAAGAAAGCGAATGAAACGTTTTGCAAGCTGTATCATCTAAGTGACAAGTGGTTGATACCTTTACCGCCTTGAGTTCACGTCCCTGGCGATATGGAAGCCTGGTGGTGCAGTATTCCAAGCGTAGATGGTGTTTTGTGGAAGTTGTGGGCTGTTCCATAAACAATCTTGTCAAATGCTTGTGGGGTTGCAGGTGGAGCTGGTGGTGGCAGCGAAATTTGGAAAGCCTGAGTTGGTTGCAACGGTGCTCGAAATTAACTGATCATGCACCCACATTGATTGATTTTTTTAATGGAAATTCGTTTTAAAACACAAGCTGCAAAAATGTTACCGCCATGAAGCGAAAACAAGGTGAGGCAAGGCTGAATGTGCTAGCTGATAAGTGATTCGTTACAATTTTTAGCACTTCCTCTAAATCAATTCCGATGGGTATTAGGTTCAGAAAAGAAGAGGGTGCCGGAATTCTTTCGAATGCTCCACCATCAGGCCTCACCTTGTTATTCTTCGCTGTTGATGTGTTATCGACAAGCGATAACGATATAGTCTTATCGATGCATCACAGATTTGTGAAGCGGTTGCACTAGTTCCAAGATCAGTTTTTAATGAAACTTGTGATCGTTATAAAATCTAACCATCTTGAGAAGATGGTGGAAAAATGAAATTCGTGTTCACATGGTCACCATCTACCGTCCACCATCATTGGATTCTTCTTGCCACATGATGTAAACATGCCAGCAATAAAAGAAAAAAAATTAAATTCTGTATATTTAACAATTTTGTTGGCCTCTGCTTAACAGCAGCAGTACATAATACATCGATGGATAGCAGAGGTGTTAGAAAACATCCAACAAATGGGCGATACAGACTTATACGAAATGTTTATGGTCTGCCCACACATTTCTTAACTTTTCGCCAGCAACGTTTCTCTTAATAGTAGTCGTAGTATTATTTATTTTCAATTTTTATTTTTTATATATTAAGTTTGTGCAAAAGTATGTAACAGGGAGAAGGAATCATTTCCGACCCTATAAAGTATATATATTCTTGATCAGCATCAACATGACGAGTCGATATAGCCATGTCCGTCTGTCCGTCCCTCTGTCCGTCCGAATGACAAACAGATCTAGAGATGGTGGAAGAAAAATAGAGGTTTGACATGTATGGGACAAATGATTCTTATCCTTGCAGGCAGATCATGGTTGTTTTCGAATTTTGGACGACGCCCCCCGGAATTTGGAAAATTCTTTGACAGTTTTGTAGATAGATGATTCGTACCTTGTGAATAGGTTATTAGTCAGAAACAAAATGTATAAAACCAAAAAACGATAGAGCGTTCTAGCGGTTATAGTTATGAGCAAATAAGTTGATATCCTCCACCCATACCCACCCTTTCACAACCAACGCCGCACAATATGAGTAGAGAGGGGGGGGGTGAGTTTTGGGGTTTAAAGTTCAAATTTAACAAAAAAAAAGTTGAAAAGATAATAAAATAGGGGCTGTGGCAGTTAGCCTAGCAAATGTGACTATGCTTTCCTGGTTTCCAGATCACGTATCACAGTAGTCCACAAGGAAGCTTCGGCGATATTGGAGGCTCTCCCGCAAGTAGGTAGAGGGGGAGCGCTTCCTTCCGTTGAGCAGTGCGTGTGATTCCTGGCGCGACAGTGTTGATTTTCCCAAGTGCAGAACCCTAAGTTCTTTCAGTATGGGGCACCGGGAGAGAAAGTGTTCAGTATCCTCTCTCTCTCCGGTATTGCAGAGTGTGCATTGGCTGGGCGTGGTACTATACGGGGTGTAGTTTAGGTTCATCAGTTCTGTTCTCGCTCGGAAAATAACGGATTTGGCTGCAGCTTCGATGTCATCTTGGAAGTAGTTCCTAGTCGAAAGGTTGTACTGCAGTTGGCTGACTAGCTCTAGGGGCCAGAAATCTCATTTTTTGGCCAAAACTCTGGCATTTCTACACCAGCCTAGCTAGGAAGCTGAAATTTTCGACGAAATGATCTTAAGAGATTGAACTCAACGCACATAATTTAAAAAGCAACAAAAATAATTTATACGATATTGATAATCCAAATCAAAATCGAAAAATATTTCAACTTTTTCGTTTTTTAATTATAGAAAAAAAACTTGTAATTGGATTTGACCCAATTCTTGCATAGAAGTATATATAAGTACCAGATAACTAAAAAAATAAATATGTCTTGATATGTCTAATGGTTTACGAGATATTGACTCAAGCAGTTTTTGAACTTGACTGCCCACCCTGTCGAGGATTTTCAGTCAATCTGACTACCCTCACCGATTTTTCCATCTATTTTACCTCCTCTTTAGATTCAATACTTAAAACAAGTAAATAAAAATAAAAATTTAATTAATTAAAAATCTAATTTTTTTAACATAATACAATTTACCTTCAGTGCTTCTAAGAGTATGCTACACATTTTAACACATTCAAATTGGCTCTGTATAAAAATAGTTTACCTCAGAGTGCATGTGTCATATTCCGAAGTTTAGAAAAAAAGCATACTTCTAGGCTGACTGTATAACAGAACATGGTTGATTTAAAATGGGAATATAATTTTAAATGCGATATTATAAAAATTCAAAGCAAAACCGCGCAAAAGCGCATACCTACAGCTATAGTACATTATTCAAAGAAAATAATAAGCAATATTGCAAGCAAATTAAGAGGGGTACTTCTGGGTACTCTTAACACAAAGTTGCCAAATGTAAAAAAAGCACCAAAATTTTAGATTTTTTTTCATTTTTTAAGTAAACGCTTTCGAATGGAAACTTCTTGATAATTTTTTATGGCAATCTAATGCAAAGTCGAAAATAAGAAATCAAATTGCGGCAGCTGTTGCTTTTCTAACTTTGACTATTATTATTTTTTTTTTTTGCAGAGATTTTAAGAAAAATCAACTTTGAACGGCTGCCATTCAAAAACTGTTTTGTAAAAAGGTTCCAAATTTTGCCATAAAATAGCTATATGTATTCAAAATCATTGCCGACCTTCGTTTTATCCAGTTTCCCAAACAAAAAAATTGGGACTTTTGGCCAAAATTTCGGGCTGCTGGCCCAGTGTGCAGTAGTTTTTGGGTTTTTTTTTGTTTTTTTAAAATTTAAATATTATTTTTTTATTTTTTTTTTTTTATTTTTTTTAAATGGTTAAAATAAATGGAGAATTTTTTTTTTGTTACAAAAAAGAGGGTAAAAACAAATTAAAAAAAAAAAAAAAAAAAAAAAAAAAAATTAATTTTTGTAAAAGGAAAATTTAAAAAAATAAAAAAAATTTTCAAAAGGGTTAGCGGGTGCAAAAAAAAACCAAAAAAACAAAAAAAAAAAAAAAAATAAAAAAATTGGGGTGGGGGGGAAAAAAAAAAAAAAAAAAAAAAAAATTTTTTTTAAAAACAAAAAACAAAAAGAAAAAAGTTTTGGTTGAAAAAAAAAAAAACCAGCCACCCGATTTGGTGGATAATAAAAAGGGGAAGGAAAAAAAAAAAAAAAAAAATTAAATCTGGAAAACTCAAAAACGAGGGACTAGTTCGCGTAGAAACAGACAGACGGACAGACGGACGGACAAAAGCTTAATCGACTCAGCTCGTCATGCTGATCAAGAATATATATACTTTATGTGGTCGGAGATGATTCCTTCTATGCGTTGCAAACTTCTGGGCAAATTAAAAAACACTTTTCAAGTGTATAAATATACTAGCTTAAACTACGAATAAATTATATAACCAATCACTAATTACATTAAAACACAAAGAGAGAGAAAAAATAAAAAAAAGTATATATTAGTTATATTTGTGCTATTGTTTGAGATGGTGTTCTAAACTTTTCTTAAATGGGAAGAAATGGAAGTCAGAGGTAGCGAGTTCATTTTTAGGGCAGATTAGGTTTTTAGTTCGTTGAGACGCAGCAAAATTTAGTATCTCATACAGATATGAAGGCTCTGAGGTGTTAATTGTTTTGTGCAGGAAAATGAGAACTCTCAAGCAGAGTCGCTAAGTTTTTGTTTGAGGTGCTTATGAAACGTCATGCGTGGGGTAAGAGTCACTCCCAGGTATCGATATTCGCTGACCACTTCAAGATTCGTTCTGTTTATTTTCCATGCATCTGCTATAGCTCTTCGGCCTCTACTATCTCGAATTACCATAACTTTTGATTTTGCGCAATTTACTTGTAGGCTCCACTTTTGGCAGTATTCAAATAAGGCGTCTATCATTTGTTGAATTACTATAGGGCTCTCAGCTAGTAGTACCATGTCGTCGGCGTACATTAACACTTTTATGTGCTCTTCTTAATAATAATTTCTCTTAATAAAAAACCGCATAATCTGGTTCACTTTATTATCAGCAACGATTAAAATTCACATGGAACTAGTTATTATCGATCTTTCAAATGTGCAGTTTTTGTGGTCTTAGCGCGCTACGGTCTCACTGTTACAGCTGTGTTACAAAAATGGCGCGAAAAGACAATTGTTTGCCCGCCCGGCATATAAGCAAAAGTGCAGCGTTCCCGCGATCATTTGCTGGTGAATTTCTGAGTCGTGTAACAGTAGTCATCCATATTCCAAAGTGGAAGCATCCAAATACATTCAGTTGAACAAATTATAATTCTTAAAACAAATACAAGACATGTCTCAAATGGCCTGCAAGGAAAACATCGCCGACAACATGGAGAAGTTCTCGCTTAAGGTAAGTGACACGTTTATGCAATGTATGCTTATTTATATAGCGTGAGTGTGTGTGTTGAGTGAATGTACATGCCACATACCTACATATACGTATGTGTACGGAAATTTCCCCTGATGCGCAGTTATTGCTTATTTTCAATTGCAGAGTCCCAGCAAAAAAGTTTTGACGGAGAACGAGCACAACGTTCGCAAAATGTCCATTGTAACCAACGAGGAAGCCGACAGCAGCAGCAGCAGCGCCAACAACAAGCCCGCCCAAACTATCATGGACAAGACGGTGGCTCCGTTTGATCCCTCCATAGAGCCATTGTTGCAGGAAAATCCTCGTCGATTTGTTATCTTTCCCATTCAGTACCATGACATCTGGCAAATGTACAAGAAGGTGTGTATATGCTAGGGTGAAAGGGGGTGGGGGCGGGCCCTAATGGGCGGGAATTTCCAGATAAAGCGCGCGAAAATCGAGTCACGTCGCTGGCGTGCCTCATTGACTTTGTTGTTTACTCATTCAGTTTTGGCGGGAAAGATAATCATTTCATCATCGTCTATAATTTGTTGGTTTCTGACTTTGTTTTTTCAACCAACTGCCAGGCCGAAGCCTCCTTCTGGACTGTGGAGGAAGTGGATCTATCCAAAGATCTAACCGACTGGGCCCGCTTAACCGACAATGAGCGTCACTTTATCTCGCACGTCCTGGCCTTCTTTGCTGCCTCCGATGGTATTGTTAACGAGAATCTGGTCGAACGGTTCAGCCAGGAGGTGCAGATCACGGAGGCACGCTGCTTCTATGGCTTTCAGATAGCCATGGAGAATGTGCACTCTGAGATGTACAGTGTGCTGATTGATACGTATATACGGGATCCGCAGGAGCGCGATTATCTGTTCAATGCAATCGAAACAATGCCCGCCGTGAAGCGCAAGGCCGACTGGGCCCTATCCTGGATATCTTCAAAGTCTGCCAACTTTGGCGAGCGTATTATTGCGTTTGCCGCCGTAGAGGGCATATTCTTCAGCGGCAGTTTCGCATCCATCTTTTGGCTGAAGAAGCGCGGCCTAATGCCGGGTCTGACCTTCTCCAATGAGTTGATCTCCCGCGATGAGGGTCTGCATTGCGATTTTGCTGTACTCATGTTCCAGCATCTGGTACAGCGTCCTCGGCGAGAGCGCATCATTGAGATTATACGCGATGCGGTGATCATTGAACAGGAATTCCTCACCGATGCCCTGCCCGTCAATTTGATAGGCATGAACTGCGAGCTCATGTCGCAGTACATAGAGTTTGTGGCTGATCGGCTGCTGGTCGAGCTGGGTGTGGGTAAGATCTACAACACCAAAAATCCCTTTACATTCATGGAGATGATTTCGCTGGACGGCAAAACAAATTTCTTTGAGAAGAAAGTGGGCGAGTATCAGCGCATGGGCGTGGTCTCGAATCGACTGGACAATGTGTTTACACTGGACGCAGATTTCTAAAATCAGAAATTTAACAAAACTACTGCTGGAAACGGATGTTTTATTGTGTCCCAAACGTCTTTTAGATTTGTAATATTTAAATGATTAATTGCAATTTTTATATATGGTAGTATGTAAGCCTCAATCACTGACATCAACTTAACTAGTAAGGTCATTTATTATTCCCACTTTTACAACAAAACTCAACCTACGAAGATTGGGCAGTTTGATACCACTTGACTTCCATGGAAACGTTCTGATTACATTCTAAATCAAATTCATTGTATATAACACACAACGTATTCAATAAAATTACACATAGACAACTACTGAGTAAACAGTCGGCAACCTGCAGCTAGGGGTTTCCCCTCTCTCAATCTCAACCAGAGTCATTTGGGTAAACAGAGGGACAGGCGGTTCGTCATGGTAGAAGCAACGCTTAAATCAAGATACACCACTTGAGTCACAAGTTATTTCCAGGAAGGGGTTTCCGGACTAATCCATTGAAGGAACCAGGCCTAGCAGATTTTTGTGCTTTTCATGAGAGCCAGTTAGTTTTTAATGTAAAATTCACCCATTACTGCTTTAAAATCTACGCTGGTCAAATTATATTATAGGTTTCGCGGTTAAATGGAAAAGGAGGGGGAATTCTCCAAATCTGAAGCAAACTTGATCTATGTAGTAGAGTGTACCGTAACTCCTACATTAGGGTGGACGTCGATAAGAAACTTAACTGATACCATCTTAAATGAATGCTTTTACACCCTGTACATAACAAACTAAAAAATCAAACAATTTAAATTTGGGGTTTAACCTCTGCGAAAAGCTTTCAAGGTTTCCACAAGTATTTCGAGCAAAATATTAATGAGCAACAAACAAATATTGAGCAGGAATCGAATGTATTTTGGGTCGGTAAACAAAGACCTGAATTTGACGAAACGAGCCTATTTCCCACGAAGCGATGCGTTTTGTCCATGCTCTTATTTGGGACTATTTTTTTAACCCTTTCCAGTTCGGAAAAGGCGACTAGTGTAGCTCACAGGTTTGGGTTCCAAGGGCCATGTTCGCATGAACACAAGGACCTTCTTGACAGATACTCGCTAAACTCAAGAGACCGCTCCGTTCACACCGTATGGAATCGAGAAAAGAGATAGAACCCGAAACGCAGAAGGAACTGAAGACTATACCGGAAAAGGACTTTGCAGCATGTTTTTAAAATTGGAAAAAAACTTTAGCACAAAGTTGCATTCGGGGGAGACCACAGTAGTATAGTAAGCGGCATTGGTTTTAGATCCTCAAAATTTGTGAATTATAAATTGAACGATAGTCTGTTTATAAGCAGCACCGTAAAAGAAAACTATGCGCAGGAACGGGTGCAACCGTGATGCGCAGCACTTCAGTTTAGTTCGTGTGGGGCCTCACCACAAAGATATCCTGATAGCCTCTTCGTGTACGGTCAAAACTTGCTTTCATCTAGAAGTGAACAGCGCTGAATATTGAAAATTTTGCAATAATATACGATTTTGCACAAATATATTTTAGTAAATATTATTTATATATCATCTTTGTTATATTAAAAACAATTTTTTCAATGGTCATGGTACCTTTTTGTCAAATGTTAACCACTTGGTTTGAAGTCATGGTCATGGTTAAAATTTAAAAATGAAGGCAAGGGCAACAGTACGTACATATGAGTGATAGACTTTGAATCCATTTCGCAGACATTGAACCCCATTTAAAAATTTGCCTGTACTCAGGGCTTAATCCCGAAACGAATTTCGATTCCGGTATCGGTACGTCCCGAAATAAATGTTTCGGTTAAAGGTTCCATTTCGGTACGTACCGATATAAATAGGGGAAAGTCTCCTGTTGTGGACACGCTCCGGTTGTGGACACCCCAGTCTATTTTTTGACAGGTATCAGATGCCGCCCAACTGAGTATACAAAATCTGAGCCAATACCGAAGTGTAAAAACGCTTTTGGGTTTTCGCTGTGGGCAAAAAAAAAAAATCGTGAAAATTTTTTCGAGTTTCTAATTTTATCAATTTCCACATTGCGTTAAAAAGAAGCAAAACATTGAAAAGAGGTGAGTATTATACTTTGTTATTTAGTGCATTATGTACAGGCCCATACCAGAGACCCGCAAAATAAATAATAATACCGCGCAATACCATATCACGCCACGCGAGGTTAAATAGTTAAATTAATAACAACAAAAAAATTAAATAACGTTTTAAAAAATAAAAATGTAAAAGGCCTCTAAAACACCATTAAGTTTATACAAAATTTTAATTATTTTTCAAACCCGAAGAGGCTAACAAAATATCACGCAACCCGAAACACGTGTACGAGCATATATCCCCAAAACATCCAAAACCGCGTCAGTGCTTTCCTTTACAACGTATCTTTTTCCCGTACAAAATAATACCAGAACTATATCGACGAACCCATCAACGTATAATTTTACAGATATCAATTTAATACATACCGCTTTAACTCATCCAACCATTTTACCATGGAATAATACACGCCCCGCGAGCGTCTAAATAGTTAAATTACATCAACAGAACAAAATTGTAAAAACTCAACGCGTTTAAAAATTAAAAATGTAAGTGCCTCTAAAACACCATTAGTTTATACAAAATTTTATGTAAGCTTTCAAACTGAAGAGACCAAATAAAGTGACCAAGGCGGATGGCCGAGAATATCGCCGCGTAATAGGTGTTGGGTCCCCGCGAACATCCCCAAAACGCCGTTCGTGGGCTGGCTCGTCCACTACAACGTATCGTTCCATTTCCCGTACAAAAATTGAGAGATTGCTGCATGCGGACCAGTCTCGTCGATTGAATGGGCTCAAAGAGTCATCGAAATGGCTGAAGATGACGAGCAATTTTGGAACAAAATTATCATGTCCGATGAAGCCCATTTCACATTGAATGGGACCGTAATAAGCAAAATTGCCGTATTTACGCCACTGAAAATCCTCAGGAGATTCAAGAAGTGCCTCTTCATGACGAAAAAGTCACAGTTTGCGTGGCGTTAGTGCGAAAAACGGTCATTGGGCCGTTTTTCTTCCAAAATGAAAATGGCCATGCTGTTACCATCAACCAGGAGCGTTATCGCGACATGATGACCAATTTTGTGATGCCAATTATTCGTCGAAAGCGTATGAGGCAGTTCTGGTTTCAACAAGACGGCGCTCCACCGCACACAAGTCGCATAACAATCGATTTTCTGAAGAAATTGTTTCCGGCCGTTTGATGTCGAAAAGTGGTGATTTGGACTGGCCACCGCGTTCGCCCGATTTGACGCCGCCTGACTTCTTCTTGTGGGGATATTTGAAGTCAAAGGTTTACGTTAACAAGCTAAGGACCGTAGAAGAGCTCAAGGACAACATTCGTGAAGAAATAGCCGCTATTCCGGCCGAAATGTTGGCGAAATCGATGGAAAATGCTGCAAAAAGGGCACAATACGCCATCAACGCCAGAGGCGGCCATTTGAGAGATATCATATTCAAAATTGATGTAAACAAATCATTATTGGAACAAATTAAATAAAAAAATATCAAACAGAGCACAACAAAAAATATCTATCGAAACTTGATATCATATCACAACACAGGTGAAGACAATCACTTTTTGATGAAATTGGTAAAGTGCTCCAAAAGTTCCGGGAAAAAATCAGCTGAGCTCAGGTAAAGATTCTGTGTCGCATCAGAAGAAGACCCCCAGAAGCGGCCGGCCAATAAAGATGGTGGGCAACACCACCAGCGTTGACGTCGGCCAAAACGCGGAGCCAAAAAGCGTCTTCGTCATCGGAAGCAGACGAAGATGTCGACTTCGTTTGATTTATTTGGCGCTCTTGCCAAAAAAACTGACCGCTAACAAATTCGATCCATTGCGATGTTTGCGATCGTCCTGTGCATTTGAAGTGCGCGGGCATTATTTGCTAGTTATTTTACATGCAAAATTGCATTTCGGAACAAATTTTGCCATTTTGTCAATGAAGTATACCCTTGCAAAGGGTATTATACTTTTGCCAAGAAGTTTGCAACGTACATAAATATTCATCTCCGGACCCTATATAAACTGTAGATATTCTTGATCAGCGATGAGCTGAGTCGATTGAGCTTGTCCGTCCGTCTCGAGCTGAAACTTGGCACAGAGTCTTCTTTACCGCACACTGCTAATATGTCGGAACCGACCGTATCGGATGACTATCTTATAGCTGCCAAGGAACAACCAGTCGAAAGATGGTTTTAGTGAGAACAACTTTTTTTGTTTTTAATGTTATTTCCCTCATCAATAATTATTATTATGATTTTACTATGCTATGGAATTGGAAGTCAAGGTCGGATGGGTTTACTCTATAGCATTGATGGGAACTACCGTCAGCAAAATAGGGTTTATTAAGAAAAATTAGTTGTTTTAATGTTAACATTTGCAAGGGTATAAAAACTTCGGCAAGTGTAAAATAAATTTCTAAAGAAAGAAAAAAACTTTGTTTTATTTGATGTTCCAAAGGATCGAACCCACGACCCTCCCCCAGCCACATGTCCGCAGTCCAGCACACTAACCGCTGGGCCACACGCGGCCACTAATATTAGATGCTTAAATGTTATGACTCCTAAAAAGTTGCGAGAAAATCTAGCATCCTGTGAAGTCGTATTATAATTATAAAAAAACCAAAACTGTACCGGTACCAACGTTTCGATTTCGTTCCGGTTATATCGGTACCAATAATAACGGTAAGCGGTTTTCGGTTCCCAAAAAAAAATTTGTTCCGGTTCCGGTACGCGATTAGAAACGGCTTATTTCGGTTAACGGTTCTGGTTCCGGTATTATGCCCTGCCTATAGTACTACATAACGCATCGTATGAGATGGTATCAGTATGGCTTTGCATTTTTCCATACATCAATTGTCCCCCCTAACCTACATACATTCAAAAACATGTGGCTCTTATAGCCTCTGAGATCGACGTGTTCATACAGAGACAGACGGACACGACTAAATCGACTCGGCTGTTGATGCTGAAGTGCCTGGCTGGGCACAGGGTGTTATTTCGTTAGGATTGTATCTATATATGGGCATTTCCACCAAAAGGTCCACCAAGACCAAAAAATTAAAAGTGCTTAAAAACACTCTGATTATCATAGCTTCAAGGGGAAACAATTCAATTAAACTAATTTAAACTAATCTTGTATTTATTCCTAACCCATTTCGAAATATTAAGTTTTATGGCCTCTTTAGAACAATGTTTCTCATCTGCTCAAAGAATTCATAAGAAGCCATGAGAAACTATCAGGCCTGTTCCGGTTTTCACTTTCAACAAAAATTGTCGAATTCGAATTCATTAAATATGCTGTTGCATAAAATTGATTTGGTTAATTAGGTTTGATACGGATTTCCTCGATTGTTGAATAGAGAAGAGAACATGTAAAACAGGAACATTATAACAGAAAACACATAAATATAATGATGCAAAAAAGTGTCGCGTTCGCAATGTCACGTATCGAATCATACTTTATGTTAATATAAAAAAAATTAAGAAAATTTTTCGATTTAATGAATTCTAATATTCAGTAAAATTATTCACCAACATTTTAAAATTAGTCGCTCTAAATGGTTTTGGCAGATTTCGCTAAGTCTTGCTTATCGGGGGTGCCACAGAAATCTCTAAAGATTTTGCCGACCCCCTCCTAAATAATAATTCGGTTGGTTTGTAAATCTCTCCACAAAATATGCGAAATTGGTGCAATATGTGTGCAGAACTTCAAGAGCTATTGTGATTTGAGCTAATTAGAAAATCTCCTAACAAAACATTAGAGGTTTGAAACCAACCAAGAGAAATTTCTGTGGCACCTAAGAATTTGAATTCGGTTGGAATTTGGTTGGAAGAGGTTTCTGTGGCACCCCCGTATATATTGATGGCCAAAAACACCACTTCCATTTTTTGTCGCGTGCGAATAGCTTTTTGATTGGCTATATCCTGGAACAAGCACTACGTCTGCTCTGTACTCTGCCACTAAATAAAGTGCTTTGAGAGTGCTACAAGTTAAAGTAACAGATGAAAAAAAAATATTTTTAATTTGACTTATACGTATTTCGCCTTAAAGCGTATGACGGTCACGTAAGACATCAGGGAAATACCCATATATAAAAATCTCGTGTCCAATTCTTTGTGAGCAAACTCCTCCGAAACGGCTTGACCGATTTTAATGAAATGGTTTTTGTATATATTTGGCAGGTTTATAATTGGTTTTTTAACTATGTTTCGAAACGCTAAGTAATTTGGGTGTCCCTCAGCAGAACATTCTTTTGAATTGACTACGTAACAGGATGCTCATCTGTGTCATTCTGTGTTTTATTATTGTGAAAATTATGTAAATTAAGGAGTGGCTATTTGGACCGTCAAACGAAAGCAGCAACACACATGCGAAATGTTAAGGCATGGATGTGGGCGGGAAGTGGGTGGGAAGGGGGTGGCATAGGGGGTGGCTTGTGGGTGGGAATTGGAGGGAAAACCCAGCAGCAATGTCATAACGGGGAAAAGCCATGAGATTATTTTTTATATACTAGAAACCATTTATATGGCAGAACAACGATTGTCGAATCAGCTTTTGGGATTTACCTGTTTTTGTGAAAAATAAAAATAGGGAAAGGTTAACCTCGGCCCGCCGCAGTTCATATACCCTTTCCGCTCGTATAATTTATAAATTTCATACAACAATTTCATTATCGCTTCGTTTTCTCACTAAACTAGAACGAGAATTTTCATATACTATCAGAAAAGGTATACAAAGTTAAAATCCAGAATTTGAAAATAATTACCACATAAAAGATGTTATCTGTTGTTGTTGTGCTAACCTGCTTTTGCTAAGCACGCAACTTGGCTAGTACTCACAGGGCTAGTGTTCATTGTCAAAGGTCAGTTTCAACCATGTGGACGTGCCTATTTTTGTTCTGGTTACTAGCAGCTCCTCTAAAGGCCACTTTTTGGAGAGCACAACCCATACCCAAACCTTTGCAGGTCTGTAGATAGAACTCAGTTTATATTCTTGAAAACTTACCACTTTTGTATCCTAGAATGTGCAAGTCTGTTGCCCCGCACCCATGCCCAATTGGGGCGCCTTTAATAACGAATGTGACAATTCAGGGCCGGAGAATAGTGTAAGTTATAATTTTATTCCATAATTTTCACCATAATCCATTTTTTACCTACCTTCTTAGTGCCGCCTGGCATGCATTTTCAATGCTAGCTCTGCTTTGCAGGGCGATAACCAATTGAATCTTGCAAAGGTCAGATCCATGCTGGAACGAGCCTTTAACAATCAACAAGATCTTATAGATGTGTATGCCTCAAACTTTGGCAACTGCTCTTCCTTGGTATATTCTAAATATGGAGAGCTAACCAAAATGAGTCGTCAGAGTGATGCCTGTGATAGACACGCCCTATTTTATAGTCTTTGTGCCTACTCCCGACTTATTAGTCGCTGTCCAACAAATATGTGGCAAAAAGGTAATCAAAAGTGTCAGGAGGCACGTTCCTTTATGAAAAACTACTCTTGGTCAGCACTGAAAATGTACATGGAGAGCACTTAGAGAAACAAAGAGAATATTATTCTTTCTGTTTAGTTTATTTTACCAATTAACCAATACTAAAATGTAAGGGTGAAATGACGTTAAGACCATATGAAAAATTGCAATCAAAACTTTGAAATATAACTCAAAATTTTGTTGTTCTGTCATAAGGCCCACGGGCGTTAAGTCCGTATTTGTATAAGTATTAAATAATGTTGACAACAAAACCAAGGCTGGGGCTAATATGAAGTAACCATGAGATCACTCAACGAAAACCCCACCATAAAAAAAATTATTTTAGTCGAATACAACGAACTTAATAATAAAATAATTTAGCATTGAAGAGACCGTAAAATATTGATCTTCGAGAAAAGTTTTAAGTTAAAACTTTTAACATATCTAAGTAAAAAGGGATAAGGGTCTAGGCAGCAGATTTACTGCGGAGTTTGGGCAGCAGATTTCTAACAGCAGACACAGCCGAGAAGCAGCCGAAACAGCAGAAAAACAGCCGAGAGAAGCAGCAGAGATACAGCCGAGAGAGTCGAGTTACAACAGAAGCCGAAGCCGAATATAAACCAATTAAAACGCCGTGTGTAAAATCTAAAGCTGACCTATCTTAATCACTTTATACTGTTAATTGTAAACCCAATTATATATTTTCTTAATGAACCGTGAATAAAGGAGCAGATTGGACCACTTCGCTCACATCGATAGCCACTCAAATCCCTTAAAAAAACACGGTATTCTTTTAAATTTGTGTCTTTATTGTGAAATAATGGTTACATAATTCTTTAAACTTTTTCCTACTTTCTAGAAGTATACGATTTCGAGTTGGGTAGCACAAATTTCGAGGTGACACAAAGACCCACTATTTGACTTCTTGAAATAATCGGAAGCCAGCCAGGCAAAAATTTTTGTCATTGATCTATTTCAATTTTTTCATGGGTCCGCTTCGCACTTCTACAAAGAAAAGAATAGCGATGATCAAAATCTATGAGCAAACACAGGAGCTGTAAGCAATTTAGTGAAAAAATGTGGTATTTTCCTTATTATTTAAAAATAAATTTTCGGTTGCTTCGACTTTTGTTCTGTTCTTGATTATTATTTTTGTTCTGGATTTTCGCTCACTCCATAAATTGATTAAAAGACGAAGAAATATACAAATTAAATATTTGTGAACACACAAAATACTCAAATTTCACTCTTAGTTCCTCTACTCAATTTTATCCATCTACGGTACGTGTGCAACGCAACTCCTCACCAATACCTTAATTTCTTCGTAAAAGTGTGATTTATAAGTATATAGAAATAGTTTTTTGGAATTTTTTATATTTTTCCTATGAATGAAAAAATGAAATTTCTTGGATTTTCGAGCAAAACATCCATTTTTATTTAATTATTCTTGATCGATGAATTCAAACTACTAAACCGATATGAAAACAATGTTCTACGCGATTTTTGCAGCTACATAAGCTTTCGATTCATATCCCTGTAGTACGGCGTACGGGTCCCCCCCCGTCGCCCTCCCCAGCCATGTTATTTGCCTAACGAATTTTCTATGGGAATGTCCGCAAAACGTACCGTCGGTCCGACTCTGCATTACCAGTCGTTAGTGGTGTGATGGGTCGGTATACGCTGCGCACCAGTCGTCAGTGTAGTGATGGGAGCACACTCGCTAACGACAGGTGTTATCACTACACTAACGACTGGTGGTGGTTGGTGCCGACGGTACGTTTGCGGAATTCCCATAGAAAATTCGTTAGGCAAATAACATGGCTGGTGGTTAGGCTGGTAGCCGGTAGTAACGATTCGTTCGCGGATTCGTTAGATCCAGCCGTACTACAGGGATCTTGCAATTACGAAGTGAGATATGGCTTCGAATGTAAGAGCTGCTACCGAAAAAATGAAAAAAAATTTATATTTCAAAAACGGAGCCATGAACATATTTTTGAAATCTTTTTTTGAGATGACCATTCTAAATTTCACTAAAAAATATTTCAGTGAAATGGGTCATTAATTTTTTTTATTTTTGTAAAACAGTGCATTATCTGGTGAATACTGCGGGTGGGGTTAAAAATCAAATTTGAGGGCTTAGTTGTTTTAAATGAAGAGTCGCTACGTGGTCTGTTGTCGGTTAGACATTAGACTCTTTTGCACCCATTGCTGTTGGAGGAGCTTCCTCGTAATGGCTTTCTTTGGACCGAGTAGCTCATATTGCACAACGGCAAGTTGATCCCAATAGATGGTTGTCTTGGACGTTAGTCTTCCCAGTCAAATTTATCACTTTTTGTCGTCCGGCTTCTTCCAGTTACTGGGAGATAGGAGATTTTAGACGTTGTTTCTAATCTTTTAAGTTTGCAAAGCACTTTTTAGCTTTTTAACTTATCTTATAAGCGTTTTAGCGACCTGCATTGATAAAAAGCACAAACTTTGAATTTTAACTTATCTAAAACAAGATACGCACAACACCACAAAGGAGGCTGATTGACTGTACAACGCTATTTCATGAATTCCAATCAATGAATTCAATCTTCAGCAGTCTACGCCCGACTTCAATGAGTTGGCAGAAGGTACCTCATGACAGAACTGCTATGATTTTTTAGATATATATTTCCACATTGTTAGCTGTGCTCTGACACTGATTTCAAAGATTTACATGGGCCTTAAGTCCGAAAAAATCTGGGCTTACCGCAGGTAAGTATTTAATATTTTGGGGTTTTCTCTTGGCAATATTTTCAAATTAAATGATGACAAAAAGAATTAGATTGTTCGTCATTTCTAAGTAGGTTTTCCCACTCAAATCAAAATAGTAGCCTCTGAAAAATTATATTAATTTTTGGAAAAATTCTTTCAAAATTTTATTAACTTTGTTTTTTTTTTTTTTTGAAAATTTCTTCTTGGGTGGTGATGCGTCCGGTTGTGGGCATAAGTTCTATCCTACTTTCTCTGCTGCTTGTGCTGCATGGCACACACTCGGAATCTTTAACGGACTGCACACGTCTGCTGGACACTAAAATCCAAGACTCTTGTTGTGGCAGAAACTTACTGAACCGCTTTATATTCATTTCTAGTAATTGTAGTCAGTATTGGGAGGACTATGGCACGTGCCGCTATGATTGCCTCTTCAAGCATTGGAATTTGCTCGATGCCGAGAATAAGATAAAGAAACCGGAACTTTATACAATGATCACACAACTGTATAGCCCACTCAATGGGTTGAACAGCTATGGCACCACCATGAAAGCTGCCTACGAGACTTGTGATAAATTGGGCTTAAGATATGCCGATTTCGTTTTAGTCTATTCCAGTCAGTTGCATGACACACTAGGAGTAGATAAAGACTGCGAACCATATGCTTTGTTTCATGCCAAGTGCGCTGCGGTGCACATTTTCCTCAATTGTCCGACTGAGTACTGGAATTCGACTGCGGAATGCAATGAACACAAGGGTTCAATGCAAACTTGTACCAAACTTCTTAACGATATGAATCCAGAAAAGGAAGAAGGAGAACGTGAACCGGAGACTAGAAATGAGGCAATCAGTGGGAGTTCACGTAGTCGTCGGGCCACATCGCTTTGGTATACGTCCTTTTTCAATTGGTTGATTTTCTAAAGAGAACACTATGGGAACCATTTAGGTGATATTTCTTAAAGAAAACAATGTTTGCAAAAACATTGTGGCTAGGAATATTTATGCTGTAAAATGAAGTTATAATGAGGGATCGTGCTGTAACATATAGTAAAAATAGAGATATCCTTTGTATCCACTAGGATAAGTTTAACAAATTTTCATTTTACAAATGGCGGTGCTTCAAAGGGGGTTGATTCTTCCGTAGTACAATATTTTGTATACAAAAATATACTCCATGGGATGGGGGTTTTGGGGTTAAACCCTTCCCCATGGAATATATTTAAGATTTATGTTCTTTGTCGATTATCTCGCGAACTGTTAGTGGTGGGAATGTCAAACAAATAGTATTAGTAAATAGTAAATGTTGATGTCTGAGTTCACATGGAATGACCCATATAGTTTATAGGGTCAGAGATGCTTTCCTCGGGCACACTTTATTTTTTAAAATACTGTCTTCAATCTACGAGAGAATGCGTGAGCAGTCTTGACCAGCACGACGAGCTGAGTTGATATAGCCATGTCCGTCTGTCGTCTGTCCGTCTGTTTCTATGCTATCTCTCTCCGTCAGTTTTAAAGCTATCTCAACCAAACTTTGCACGAAGTCTTTTTGGTATTAAATACGCTGCACATTTGTCGGAACCGGCCGGATCGGATGACTATAGCATATAGCTGCCATAGGAACGATCGGTTGAAAAAGTAGTTTTAGTGAGAAAAACTTTTTTGTTTTCAATGCTATCGCTCCCAAACCCCGTATTTATAAGTTTTCTATGATTTCACATAAATTCACTGAGGTTTATCAAAATCGGACAACTATTTAGTATAGCTGCCATACAAAAGATAGGTCTGAAAAAAAGTCTTAGTAAGAAAAATTTTTTTTTTCAATGCTTTACGTTGTACAGATCTATATTATATACTACCGCACAATTTTGTCAAGTTTGATTTAAATCGGATGACTATAGCATATAGCTGCCATAGGAATGATCGGTCAAAATGTAGGTTCTAGGTGAGAAAAACTTTTTTGATGAATATATTTTTTAGATATCATTAAGTGGTAGCTTACGGAACTCTTTCCTTTTTTTTTATTAATTGAGTGGAGCCCGGAACTCCTTCCTGAGGAGTGAAAGAACTACCATCTCGCGACGAGGGGGAAGGTAGAGTGGTGTAACTCTGAAGGAAGGGCGTTCTGGTAGTACTATGTAGCTTTTAAACGGCAACGGTTAACGGCAAAATGCCATGTCTATAAATATTTAATGTTCTATGAATAACGAACTACTTCTACTACTACTCTGTGCAACTTCGATACAGAGTATATATGTAACATATGTGTAATTAACAAAACTCTCTTAAGAGGAAAGAAAGAGTATGGGACAGAGTTGCTAGCCATAGCCCCTGGGGGCGAACTCATTCCGTAAGTTACATTCACAAAAGCCGAATGCTTGCGGAAGTATTCCTCACTGAAGACCCGAAAGTCAATCGCAGTCAGCGTCACGATAGATATAGATTCCCTGCCGCGGCAGTATATTGCCGAGCAAGAGCAACACTTCTACAAAGAATTTACACATTTTCTGTCCTCTCTTCTTGGGGAACCCTAGTCTGCTTGCCACAGATTCTCTCACACTCTGTGAGCAATGACTTCGGCAAGCATTCAGCTCACGTGCGTGTGAATTTCCGAATGTGTTCGGCTTCCAGGGGCTATGGCTAGGGAACTCTTTTTGAAATGATAAAAACTTGTACAAGTCCAGAATCCGAAAACAATGACCACATAAATGATATTATCTCTTGTTTTAACATGTTTTTGCTAAGCACGCAACTTGGCTAGTACTCGCAGGGCTAGTGATCATTGGCAAAGCTCAGTTTCAATCATGTGGACATGGCTGTTATTGTTCTGGTTATTAACAGCTTCCCTAGAGGCAGCTAAATGCAAAGCAGCACCCAAATCGGTGCAGGTCTGTAAGTAAAACTTGACTTTATATTCGTCAAAACTTACGACTTACCTATTCTAGAATGTCCAAGTCTGTTGTCCCGCACCCATGCCCAATTGGGGTGTCTTTAATAGAGAATGTGACAAATCAGGTCCGCAGAATAGTGTAAGTTCCAATTTAATTTCATACTTGTGCTCCATAATCCATTTTTTCTTACCTTCTAAGTGCCGCCTTGCGTGCATTTTTAAGGTTAGCTCAGCTTTACAGGGCGATAACCAATTGAATCTGGACCAGGTCAGACCCATGCTGGAACGAGCCTTTAGCAATCAACCTGCTCTTATCGGTGCGTATGCCTCGAACTTTGCCAACTGCTCTTCCTTGGTACATACTAAGTACGCAGAGCTAACCCAACTAAGTCGCCAGAGTGATGCCTGTGACAGACACGCCCTATTTTATAGTCTTTGTGCCTACTCCCGACTTATGAGTCGCTGTCCTGCAAATATGTGGCAAAAAAGTAATCCAAAGTGTCAGGAGGCACGTTCATATATGAAAGGCTGCTCTTGGCCAGCACTGAAAATGTTTATGAAAAGCACATAAAGAGAAAATAAAGAGAAGATTATCCATTCATTTTAGTTTATTTTAATTATCTTTAAATTTAATCTGCCTAAAAACATGACACCAATTATAATTCTCAAGTTCGAATTCCCTAGAGAGTTCATATATAACACACAAAGAATTTTTTTGGGTAAATCAAAGAGCAAATCAATTGATTTTAATATAAAAATGGCATAGTTAGTTTAGTACTTTGTTGACCGATCGTTCCTATGTCAGCTATATGATATAGTCATCGGATCCGGCCGGTTCCGACAAATGTGTAGCGTATTTGTACCAAAAGACTTCGTGCAAAGTTTGGTTAAGATATCTTTAAAACTGAAGGAGGCTTGGGGTTCCCCAAGCAGAGAGCGCGAAAACGTGACTGTGTCTCTCTCTAACACACAATGAAGGTTGACTTCGTGCCCCCAGGGCTATCGTTGATAAACTCTGGAATAGAAACAGACGAACGGACAGACGGACATGACTATATCTACTCAGCTCGTCATGCTGATCGAGAATATATAAACTTTATGTGGTCGGAGACGCTTCCTTCTCTGCGGGTATAAATAGTTACCAGGAATACTTTAGCAAGCATCTGCTAAAAAAATAGTCAAAAGTAAGCCTAGTTTGGTGAAGATAGCTGTAAAACTGACGGAAGCGATAGCAAAAAAAAGTCGGATTGATGCTCTTCGTTTAGATCAAGAATATCAGCCATGCTCCCTTTTCTACTTTCGCAATATTTTACGAGTTGGTAGTAAAAGTAGTTGCTGCGAAGTTCGCAAGTTGCAAAATTTCAACAATTTAAAACCGGCGACGTGTGAGTTCGTGAAAAAAAAAAAAAACAGAAAATGTAGCACAAGATAAGAGCTGCTTTCCTATTTTATTATGTTCCAATTTTTTTAATGTTCTGTGACTATTCTAGATTGATTTTGTGGACTCTTTTATGTAATTTGGATTAAACTCTTGTCTTAAATTTTTTTTTTTAACCCTGTCAAAATTGCACAAGCAGCAATATACCTTTGGACAACAACAAATTGCGATTTGGCTGGGGCGATAGCCGATAAGTTTGTCGATACAGCTGCCTCTGTCACATGAAGTGTTGCAGACCGAACTGGGAATGAAACAGAATAGATTGGAGCAATTAAAATTGAATTCGAACGAATTTGTTGAAATCGCAAGTCGCAAAAGTTAGTGAAAGCAGGAGCACAGCTGTATATATACTTTTTGTGGTCGGATTTCCTTCTCTGCGTTACCAACATATGGAGAATTTTAAAATACTCTCTGCTAAGGTATACAAAACAAATTTAAATCCAGAATCCCATAATAATGAACACATAAATGATGTTATCATTTGTGCTAACATGCTTTTGCTAAGCACGCAACTTGGCTAGTACTCGCAGGGCTAGTGTTCATTGTCAAAGGTCAGTTTCAACCATGTGGACGTGCCTATTTCTGTTCTCTTTACTAGCAGCTCCTTTAAGGGCTACTTTTTGGAGAGCACCACCCAAATCTTTGCAGGTCTGTAGATAGAACTCAGTTTATGTTCATCAAAACCAACGACTTGCCTTTTCTAGAATGTGCAAGTCTGTTGTCCCGCACCCATGCCCAATTGGGGTGCCTTTAATAGAGAATGTGACAAATCAGGTCCGCAGAATAGTGTAAGTTCCAATTCTATTTCATACTTGTGCTCCATAATCAATTTTTTTTTACCTTAGTGTCGCCTGGCATGCATTTTCAATGCTAGCTCTGCTTTGGAGGGCGATAACCAATTGAATCTTGACCAGGTCAGATCCATGCTAGAACGAGCTTTTGACAATCAACAAGATCTTATCGATGTGTATGCCTCGAACTTTGCCGACTGCTCTTCCATGGTACATACTAAATACGCAGAGCTAATCCAAATGAGTCATCAGAGTGATGCCTGTGATAGACACGCCCTATTTTATAGTCTATGTGCCTACTCCCGACTTATTAGTCGCTGTCCTGCAAATATGTGGCAAAAAGGTAATCAAAAGTGTCAGGAGGCACGATCCTTTATGAAAAACTACTCTTGGCCAGCACTGAAAATATACATGCAAAGCACATAAAGAAATAAAGAGAATATTATCCTTTCTTTTTAGTTTATTTTAAGCTAATTGGATGTAGGTTGCGTGATCAGATCGAGTAGACTTCGTGTGCAGCGTTTCCTATAACCAGCGCAGTTGTTCCTTTGACCATTAAATTCGGCTAGATAATAGCGCTGGGGTAGATCCTCATAACGTGAGCTCGTGGGACTAAACATTAAGTGAACTAAGCTGCCCAGTACACCATTGACTTCAGCTAAATTATAACTATTTGATTCACAGATAAGACGCAACAAGCAATGATCCTTAGTACCAAAGCCGTGTCTACAGACAGAAAAAAAAGAGAAAATCATTATATCATTATTAATTAACAGAGTTCACAATCATTTGTTGATGTAGACGAGTTCTTTTAACTATTAAATGGGTCAAGCTGAAGATCCATCAACACTTTACTGCAGAGTGTTTTGCCTTACCGTCAGGATGTGCTGGAATTATGAAAAGACACCAACAGATTGTTCCCCGATGACAAGATAAAATTTGACCCTTCAAAAAATCAAAATTACTTTGCTCTTTCTTTGGGAAGTGTGTTGTCTTAGAACGACATATTTACTATCAGAATCAGGTGTTTCCTGGAAATCTAGAGATTTTTAACTAAACTTCGATGACTTTATATGTAAGCTGACAAGAAAAAGTTCGGTTACTAGATTATAAGGAAGCACAACCGTACGATTGAAGTCCACTTGTCTTTGTACAGTCGGTTGCAAATGGCTTAACAGTAGTCATCTGATCTAGTAACCGAGAATATTTGAGTCGCTTCACATATAAAGGCAAAAGGTTAGAGTTTAATTGAAACCCTCTATAGATTTTGTGGGATACACCCGAATAATGAAGTTTTCTTCAGAACTCTGTCATTTCAAAAGGACGGTTTCAGAAAATGAAAAAAAGGACGGAATATATCCGTGCTCTAACCGATCCGGTTCAACACCAGTTTACAGATTTTTTTTAAATGTTGTCAATTCTGTTCCTGTTAGGTTTTTTTTTTTTTTATTAATTTGAAGGAAAAGGCGTTCTCGGCTTGGATATATTCGTATGCAATCAAATGAATGAAAATGTATGAATGAAAAATCAATAGTACAGGGTATTTCGGAGACTGCCAACACCGCTCTTTTAAGCACTTACTGTTCAAATCGAAGACTGAGTATTTCATAAAATTTAGAACGTGAGAGTAGAGATCTTTTGGGGCGAGAATTGGATATTGGTTCACCATCGCCATTTAAAGGGAAATCCTCGAAAAAGTCCTTGCTGTCATCATCAGCGGGTTGAGGCTTTGGTTTCTTCTTCTTCTTATTTCTCGAGGGCTTGCGTTTAGGATGCTTATGCTTATGGTGATGATGGTGCTGTTCCTCATTTTCATAGTCATGTGTGTCATTGCCATGTCTCTACAGTGAAATCCGATTTTCATTAGCAAATTCTTCAGGTTGATTAACAAAACTTACAAAAACCGGTGGCTTCTTCGACCAGGTCTTGGGCAGCGTATAATGAGCCTCAAAATTGTAAGACAAGAACACCTGCTTTGTTGGCAGATCAAGGGGCAAAGCTAGGGCCACAAAGATCTGGCAATTTAAACGAGTTTTATTCTAGAATATTTTCTCTTTCTTTCCCCGAGAAACTCACCGAAGCCTCTCCATTGGTATTCCAAACAAAAGCCGATTGTGTGCACTTAAATAAACCCAGAAATATACAAATCCTGACAGAAATACCAACCATCCTCTTCCTTCAACTAGTCCAAGTCAACTGATAAAACGAAATGTTAGCCCCGGATCTTCAGTTCTTTGTTTCTTAGTAGAAAAAGTTGCTAATTGACTAGAAATCAAACCAGGTCAGCTGCTAGGTTCTACATTTATTTCTCGTTTTGTTGTTCTATGCGTTTCAATATCTCCTCAAACGGTTCCGAAATAAGTTCCAACAAACTTTCGCCACAGTTTTTTTCATAATGATGACACTGGTCATGCCAGCCATCATGTTCAGCCTGATAATAGGATAGCGGAAGATCCTCTGGCTCTGAAGTGGAGGGACTAGAAAAAGAGAGACAGAGAGGCATAATGTTGATAGGAAAAGTTCATATCGATCCATTCAATTGTAAGGTAAGCTTACCTGAAAATCACATGCAGTAGACTGCCCAAAACGCCATTAATTTCACCCAATTCACTGGAACTGGTTTCACAAATTAAACGTAGTAAACAGGGTTCACCAGGAAATCCGCTTCTGCAAGTAAAAGAAATTTAAGCGTTTGCTGCGATTCAAGAAAGTTTACTAAATCTTAGTTTCATGTGATTCAAATCATATGAAAGATGTATGGAAATGTATGGAAAAAAATTGAACCGAACCAAAAGTCAAAAGTTACAAAAAGTTATATAAACCAATGCTTCCAAAATTAAATCAAAGTGTTTACAAACTTCAAAGTAGTCTTACAACATAATTGATATGATTCTAAAATAAGCCCTAATATTTTAAAGACGTTGCCAAAATGTGTTCAAATTATGAACAAATATTCTTTATCACTTCACCGAGACTTTGATGGAGATCGAACAGCGGGCTCAAGAATTGTGTAATTTAAACTTGAAATAAAGATGCTGAGGCTTGAATGACACTGTCAACTTTCGGGGACAATTATGGTCGCAATTGTACGTTTGCGGACAAAAGTCGCTGTTGTGGATCATTTAAACATACTCCGACTCGCTTACACCATAGACGAAAAATTTTAACTAAAATTGTCCTTAAAAATTGAAAGTGTCATTCCAGTGTAAATAATAAAGCACCAAAATGTGTGAGGATTTAAGTAAGGAGTATAAAAATATACAACATATCTAAATATATCGAATAATTTTGAAATTCAAGAACTCGAAGAATTTATATAGTCTAATTACCTATATTACGGTAAGTACGAAAATACTTGATTCAAGTACAAATCTCTTACTTCAAGTAAGATTTTTTCAATCCCGAAATACTTAAATACTTATACTGTTTCGGGATATTTAAGCCTATCAAAATAAGTGCAAAGTTCCTCATCAAAGTCTAATGTATTCTTAAGACAACCCCAAAACATTTTTGAAAAAAAATACAAAAAATAGGTACAACAGGTAGGTAGGTTCTTAGTTTAAGCCTATAAAATTCTAAAGCTTTTTCAATTTGTTCTTGAAACTATGTCTCTGTATAATATCAAAATCCAAAGGAATTTAATTATCCAAAGACCAATATGTTTATACTCTATGTCAGAAATTTATCCTCACTCCATAACTAAAGTGTTAGAACCAGGGGGAGTTCTAAAAACAGATTCAAAGCGATTCGAAGCACGCTTTTTGGAGCTTGTATTTTAAGTCTAATCTGTCCTTGATCCGAGAAATTTTGTATTTTAACTAAGTACGATCTTTTCTTAAATTTTTTGGAAAACTGTAGGTACGAAATGTTCTTGATTCTAGAATGTTTGTTCTCATTTTAATAATATTAACAGTCGGTTTCCCATTCTACAATGCTGTGTACTTCATTTAAGTATATCTAACAATCAAACATACTTGAATTTTTAAGTACATAACGGTGTTCCGATCCATCTAGAACTCTGCTAGTCGGTTTTTTCTGAGTGTATAATCTGAGACTTCATTTGATGGTACTGATAAGACAGTAAGCGCAATAGCTTAAAGTTGCTTACTTTCATAAGATGATACCATTGTTCGTTGAAATTACTTTTGCAAACGCTTACATCTACATGAAAACCGACTCGGAATTCGGAACAGGGACGAATATCTTTAAAATGTTTGATTTAGTCGGTTCTTTATTAGTGCCATCGAAGACTCTTATGATGTCAGTAATTTCTTTTTATACTCTGTACCAACTCTGTAAGTTTTTGCAAAAATATGTAACAGGGAGAAGGAATCATTTCCGACTCTATAACTTATATATATATATTCTTGATCATGATCAACAGCCGAGTCGATATAGTCATGTCCGTTTGTCCGTATGAACAAACGGAGCTCAGAGATGGTAAGAGATGTGTGGGACATAAACTTCTAATACTTGCAGGCAGATCCAGCTTATTTTTAATTTTTGCCACGCCCCCGCAATTTTGTGAAAACGTCATATCTCCCACAGTTTTGTAAATAGATGGTTCGTACCTTTTAGAAATAGTTATTTATCGATAGTTAAAAGAAAAGATAAGGTTAGGTTAGTTAATAAAATGTAGGAATTCTAGGTTCAAACTTTGTACTAACGAGGGTGCTTGTCAAAAGCATTCAGCTTGCACAGCTTAAAAAAAGTGTTTCCATTTATATAAACTAATTACTTTCTGAAAATTATATGTTCTTAGAAAATCATAGAAAAAGGTCAGGAATTGAATCTTTTATATTCGATTTGGGTTCATTTTTTGCGTTCTTTCAAAGGGAACAATAAGAAGTTTAAATAGCACCCTCTGCCGGGAACCAGACAAACATTTAATTGGGAATAGATTACGCCATCTAAATTTTACTCCGACTTGGCCAATATGATATTGATTGATTGTTGAAAGATGGCAAAACGGTTTTTTTAATGCTTTTCAATAAATTCCAAAAATTCAAGTAAATTATACTATTTTGAACCAGATATATATATGTACATTTTCCAGCCAAATGATTTAAAAAAAATATTATTGATCAGCATGACGAGCTGAGTCGATTGACCTTTGTCCGTGCGTCTGTCTTTCCGTCTGTCTGTTTCTACGCAAACTAGTCCCTCAGTTTTGAAGCTATCGTGCTGAAATTTTGCACAGAGTCCTGTTTTGCCTGCACGTTGCTAAGTCGGAACCGCCGGGATCGAATGCCAACTTCTTGTTGCTGTCATACAAGTGATCGGTCGGAAAATGGATTTTAGTGAGAAAAACTTTTTTGTGTTCAATATTAGCGCTCTTAAACTCGGTCGCCGTTAATATTATAATCTTTACTCACCACCTACCTCTGGAATTTATCCTTAAGAATGTGGTAGATATTTGAGCGGGAAAGCAGGGCGCGTCTGTGTCGTTCAATAGTGGGTATTTGCGTACTAGCCTCCTGAATTTTATCCACTTCTCCCATTTGTGTGCCATTTAACGAGTCATCTATGATCTTGCGCGACTCTGGCACCTCCACTTCTTCTTCTTCATCTATTGATTCAATGGGTCCATTTTGCTATGAAAATCAAATACCATTTCTGTTTACAATCAAGCTGAATCAGAGCTGAAGCTGTTAATTGTGCTATTAAAATTGTGTTAATTGTCCACACAGATCAAAAGTTTTATAGGGGCAAACACAAAAAAATAATTCTTACAAATATTTGAAAGATGCCCCAATCAGCGGGTGAATTGTAGTTGGCCTCAAAATTGTAAGAGACAAAAACGTTGCGATGTGGTAACTCTAGAGGTACGGCCAGGGCAATAAAGATCTGAATAACGAGTTAATAAATTATCCAGTAAAACTGGTGGAACTTATGAGTACAGATAAATCACTCACACCATAGGTACTCGATGGGGTATAGGCCACAATGGCCTGGCCCAGCTTTAGGTAAAGTGCAAGCACCACAAACAAGCCAAATAACTGCATAACTTTACGAGTTTGAATCCACAACTGAACTAAACCATTAACGAGCCATCGAAGAAGACCCCAATAACCAGGTGACAGTAAAAGAGAGAGAGGGAGAGTACCAGTACCTCTACCTGCTAATTGATTAAGTACATCCCTCCAGGCCGAAAAGAGATTATGTGTATCAGCTCTTTGCAGATCATTTAGAATTTGTTCTACATGAGCCAAAAAAAAGCTATGAGCAAAAAGCAAATGGACCGGATGTGTACTTATGCATATTGAATACTAGCTATATACCAACACATAATGTACAAAATTCTAACAAATTTACGCTACCGTTATCAGAGAGTTTAAAATAAATTTTGAACCTGCTGAATATTGCAATCCACATTTCATCTAGCTCAATACTACCAACCTACATACTAAACTTTATCCTGAATTTGTGTCCTGAACCTTCAAAATGTCTTAATCTCTATTTCCAATCTTAACACCAACAAATTGATTTTTGGATTCTTGGACTCAAAGTTTATCACTCATACGTACTGTAGCCCTTGCCTACATGTTTAATTTTTAAGTAGTTGGCATAGACTTGGTTTGAAGTCATAACATTTGACAAAAAGGTACCATGACCATTGAAAAAATTTATTTTTATATAACCAATACAATATGCAAATAATGTATACTAAATATATATTTTGTAAAAATCGTATATTACGGCAAAACAGATTAGAGCAAAACTGAGCAATAAACAGTCCCTCCTCCCTCTACGATCACTGCCTAGTAAGGGTTTTATGGTAACACAACCGGCCTTCAATGGCCTAAGTGAAGAAATGGGATCTTCCCATTTCAACCTAACCTCACCTAACCTGGACCGATTACACTGTGCACCACTAAAAAGTTGATAGAGTCGAGACCAACAAATGCCGAAAGGGTATGAATATGTTACCTTATGATTGGAACTTGCAACTCCATACCTCGTAAATATTATTTCGAATTTCGCTTTGACGTCTGAAAGGAAGTTGTTGCTCATGATTTGGTTTACGAAACATTTCTATGTATCAAGTCAAAATAGTCACATCTTAAAACAGGGATCGTAATAAGAGTTATGAGTTTGAAAAAATCGAACCTGAAAAAAATTTTCTACATTAATGGGGGGAAAAAACTTTACAATTAAATAAATTAAAAATAATATTTTTAACAAGATAAAATTTTATTTTTAATTTTTATAAAAAAACTTAAAAATTAACTCTTATCTTATCGATCAAAATAAAAAAATCATAAAATAAAATTATTTTTCAATTTTATTTAAAAATCATAAAATAAAAGTTATTTTTTCAATTTTTATTTAAAAATCTAAAAATAAAAGTTATTTTCAATTTTTATAAAAAAAATCAAAAACTAAGAGTTATTTGTCAATTTTTATTAAAAACTCCAAAAATAAAAATTATTTTTCAATTTTTATAAAAAAATCAAAAAATAAGAGTTATTTGTCAATTTTTATTATAAAAATTGAATGTAAATATCTTAAGAACCGCGTAGTGTATTGCCAAAATTTAAAAACATTCATGATGTACAGCTCAATACCTATCATTTGATACATCACATGTCCTGAAAGGACCAACATTAAGGATCCTTAAGGTATGAATTCATGGGAGTAAAAAAGTAACAAGCAAGGAACCTCGTGATGTAAATCGAAAAGTAACACATATATATATATATAAGGGTACAGCCAGGGGGAGTAATGGAGACACCAATCCGCCCCCTTAAACTCCCTCTCTCTATCAAGATGTAATAATATATTTTTGAAATCCGTCAGAATTATTAGCAGCTAACCGAACCTCTAATTCCAACTGATTGACCGAACCGCAAACCAACCGAATTCCAACATAGCAAAACAGTTCGGTTCAGACTTATCCCCCAAGAGACACCAATTATAGACCGAAATGATTCTTAGCGGTACAGATAGCTTTTGAGGTTAAGCTGCCAAACATTTTACATCCTGCAATTGCCCTCAGATCTCTTAATATACAGGGTTTGTCGGGAAAGTAATAGCACTGGGTCGATTTAAAAAAAATTATTGAGCCAATCGTTACAATTCTTTAAAAACTTTCAAAATAGGCTTATTCTGTGTCGATGCAGCGCTGCCAGCGCGATTTCCAAGCATCAAAGGCGTCACGGAAGGCATTTTCTGGGATAGCCTTGAGAGTCGCGGTGCATGCTGCTTGGATTCCCTCTGTCGCCTCAAAATGCTTGCCTTTTATCGGCCTTTTCAGGCGAGGAAACAAAAAAAAAGATCGGGGGGCCACATCTGGGCTGTAGGGCGGCTGCGGAAGCGATAAGATGCCGGCCTTGGTCAGTTAGCTGTTCACAAGAAGTCACTTTTCAAGTTCTCTTTTGGGACCATCTTCAATGTCATGTCACAGATTTTGGTAATTTTAACATCTGGGCAATTAAACGAATACTTAGTCGACGGTCTAAGTTCAAAACTTTGCGCACACGCGTCACATTGTCGGTATTTGTCGAAGTCGAAGGTCTTCCAGCTCAGTCTTCATCGGCGACCGCTTCCCGTCCCTCCAAAAAGGCCTGGTGCCACCGAAACACACCACTTCTTGCTAAAGCAACATCTGGCTAAGCCTGCTTGATCATATCAGACGTCTCTGTCGCAGATATGTGCTTTTACCTTAATCCAACTATAGACAATATGCAAAACCAGCATATCTGACTTCAAAATTTGGTACAATTATATTTAAAAGGATTTTAAAGCTGTCTAACTATCGAAGGATGTCATTTCGAAAGTGTACGAAAAGTCACACTTTCGCAGGCCTTTATAAAATAAATAGTAATTTAAGAGTGAAACCATGTAATGAATTGAACCAAAGATTTATTGATATTATAGATGACGCATGTGAAACAAAAAACGATTGTTTTTGGGAGCTGACATTGGATGCAAATTTGTGCTTCTCGCTGCCTGTACGAGGAAACATATATTGAAATTTAGCTATACGTTTTCTAAATTAGCTATACGACTGAGAGCAAAAGTTTATAGATATTATAGATGACACATGTGACGCAAAGAACGATTTTTCTTGGGAGCTGACATTGGATCCCACAAAAAAAAGTTTGTATGAGATGCGGTATCTATATATGAAGTGTCTTTGATTGAACAGAGTATAATTGATACAAAGTCACAAAGCGCATTTTTATTGTGAAAACCAGATAGATGATTAATAAGTATATATCTAAAAATCCAACAAATAACTCAAGTAACCAATTTATTTTATATATAATTATTTATTTATATTATCCTTAATGTTGGTCCTTTCAGGACATGTGATGTATCAAATGATAGGTATTGAGCTGTACATCATGAATGTTTTTAAATTTTGGCAATACACTACGCGGTTCTTAAGATATTTACATTCAATTTTTATTTTCAATTTTTATAATAAAAATTGACAAATAACTCTTATTTTTTGATTTTTTTATAAAAATTGAAAAATAATTTTTATTTTTGGAGTTTTTAATAAAAATTGACAAATAACTCTTATTTTTTGATTTTTTTATAAAAATTGAAAAATAACTTTTATTTTTAGATTTTTAAATAAAAATTGAAAAATAACTTTTATATTATGATTTTTAAATAAAAATTGAAAAATAACTTTTATTTTATGATTTTTAAATAAAAATTGAAAAATAACTTTTATTTTATGATTTTTTTATTTTGATCGAAAAATAAGAGTTAATTTTTAATTTTTTTATAAAAATCAACAAATAATCTTTATTTTATAATTTTTATTTTAAAAATTATAACCGTTACGGTCCCTGATCCGTTTTGTACTACCATCACACCCTTTCAGCATTTGTTGGTCTCGACTCTATCATCTTTGTTGAGTTCAAAAATGTGTCACAGTGTTATCTCACTTTTTCGAAAAACTAGGTTCGGATCACCAGATTATGTAGTTTTGCCAACAACACATACAGGGAAATATAGAAATTCCTTGTACTCTGACTTGTATAATTCAGTAGTTCTCCAATCCTACAAAACTTCTCTGTTACGCTTTATACACACAGTACGTGCATAAAAAACTGAGATGCGCTCATATGCAAGATTTGGTAATAAGAAACCGAGTTCGAACCTGAACCCAGCTTTACCGACCTTATGAACCCACTTCATGAACGTAAACCCAAAATATTCAGTGGTTTCCAACCCAGAAGTAAAATCCTTTCGATTATAAGGAAGCTTGCAGCTGGTAATATATGTACTATGCATCACTATCAAGTCAAACAATGACGGGCGAAGAATATCAAGCTTAACTTATTAGTTTGTATTAAGTTAGGAACTAGTCAGGGCCTCTCAATGCCAAACTATTTTCAATTGGAACAAAATCCAAAACGAAAACTGACCTGAATATGTCTTTAAACTCTTGTATAAAGAGTCGTCGTGGTCGTGACTTTCAGTGTCGTCTGACACCAAAAGTTGTTAATTAAAACCAAAATAGAACAGTGTCTTGTGACCATAAATTCTGTTTATTTTCTTCTTTCTCGAAGCTCATTTAAAAGTTGCTCAACTGGCACAGATATTAAATCCAAAATATTTGCACTGCAGTGTGTGGTATATGTGGAACAATCCTGATGTTGATGACCTTGCCACTCGGCCTGATAGTATTCTGGTGGTAGATATTCGTCTTGGGAGCTGCTGGGACTGAGAACAAACATGCCACATCAGTTTAGGGACTATTCTGTCTTTCCATACGTACCTGAATATAATGTGCAGCAGACTTCCAAGGAAACCATTCACTTCACCCAGCGAGGACGCATTTGTTTCACAAATCAAACGCAGCAAGCAATCTTTGGCAGGATAGCCAGATCTAAGCGGGAGCGAGAGAAAGCGAGCTGAGAACTTCTGAATAAATGTACTAGTTACCTGGCTATCTTATCCTTTAGCATGATATAAAAGGTAGAGCGTGTCATCAAAGACATGGCACGTTTCTCACGTGATTTGTTTGTACTCTTTAAGTTGGTAGAGTTCTTGGCCCGCTTGTCCAATCTACCCTCTTTTGCCTCACGTCCTGATGTAGGATAGGTCAAGTAACTCTCTTCAAAGTCCCCCATCTAATTAAATTGAAATTTAAAACCCTTTCCATAGGCCAAGCTAATCTCTCTTCTTACTAAAATCGGTGGATATTTGTACACATGCTCCGGTTGATAGTAATTGAATTCATAATTGTAGGACAAGAAGACATTGCGATGCGGCAAACTTATGGGCACCGAAATGGCCATAAAGATCTATTAAATAAAGTAATTGGGGGTTACAAACACTAACACAAGTCTGTTAAGGTCAAGTTACACCATATTCCGAATTTGTGGTATAAAGCAACGCTGCATTGACACTTGTCCAGTTTATCGAAGTTAAGCACAACACAAATATACAAGAATACTTCATCATCGTAGGGCATTCTTACAACTGTTCACCGCCAAAGACCTTCAGTCAGCAAGAAAGGTAGTAGGCCATTTGGGCTTTCCAAAAAGTTGTTAATTAAGTCTGTGTGGGCCGTCTTGATTGGTTGGTTCAATGCAGATTGAACTGAACTAGACTCTGCACAGATCCCCTAGCTTTGAATAAGTGTTTTGAACCCATGTTGGTTGGTGTTGTGGTTCGGCAAGACCTTTATTTTGGACGTTCGGTTTAATACCAGAACGGAGCCGATTCCAAACCGGTTTATCGACATGCTTTAGACAATTAAATCATCTAATTTAGAACCTGAAAATCATTTCTGATATATTTCCGCTTATGAGTTAATCCTTAAACTATAATAATGTGGCTTGGGGTGATGGGCTGGCCAGCAGAGGTTTTTGCTATCTGTTGTTGCGGAGCTTACGCTCCTTCCAGGTGGCGTACTTTGAGTTGGCGGTGCGTAGCAGCAGATTCATGTGCTGGGTGAGTGAGGAACGCAACGGCGACAGCTCATGCATTGCACGATTCTGGGCGAGCAGAAGAGTAAGTAAAGAATCGACTCTTTGAAGGGATTAACCTACCTCGAAGGGCACTAGCTTCGCCATTTTGAAACGTTGCAGAGTCTCGTGCATGCGCTGAAGCTTGGCCTCCAGCTCATCGGTGGTGGGCGGAAAACAGTTCCAAAAGTGTTTCAACAGTTCAGACAGCGAGAGATACAAATGCCGCAAGTCACGTTGAAAGTCACTTGGCACCAGTTCTGTTAAGACATTACATAAGAAATGACATCCTAGCCTAGCCCATCAATAATGGCAACTTACGTCCCGCTGACTGCTCTTGAAAGCCTCGCATTAGGGAGCCTCCTGGACTCAGTTCGCCCAAAGCATTGACAGCTGCTTTGGAGCAGATCACACCACGATTTGCACTTCGATTCATCCACGATTCGGAGTTTCGCACCAGCTTGTACTGCACATCATCCAGACTCAGCTCATCGTTGTGGTTGTCGTACAAATTGTTGTTAATGGGACCATTCAGATAACGCTCCACCTTGGATAGCTCAAACTGCTTGGATTTGTGAGAGCCGCCCGCGCCATCAACTTCATCTACTTCATCCATGGGGTCGCCCAAATCTTCATAGTGTATCTTTTCCATAAGTCGTTGCTTCTTGGTTTGTGGCTCATCCGTATGATCCGCAGTGTTCTCTGCTGTGTGCTTGCTGGCCGACTTGCCATTCATGCCATTGGTGTAGGCGGATTGTGAAACTGGCCCATTGGCCACATTGGTGCCGTTTGTCCTGGTCGAGGGTGGAGCATTCACATTGGCACAAGTTTTGAGCACCATAATGGAATGCTGGTTGAATCGTTTGATCATGTTCTGGTGCACTATGTTACCGCTGTTGACCACATTGCGATCTCCAGCCACACTGCCAAAGCCCTCCTCTAGGGGCACATCCTCGAACTTTTTCAGATCAAGCAGAGGATCACCGGCTCCCTGCTGAACAGCCGCCTTCAGAGTCTGGTCATCGATTTTGCCGCATTCGGTGAAGATGTCCTTGGTGCCAGCGGTGAGACGATCTCGATGAAAGTAGTGCGACTGGAAGAACTTTGTCCAGAACTCAGATTCGGGCATTTTGGCGGGAACATTCTCCAAATGCTTGCGCTTGACGGCGGGATATGTCTTGAAAATGCAGTGGATTACGTCCGAGGTGAGGTTGTATTTCAGGCCGTTGCAACCATCTGTTTGGGGCTTGATGTCGGCCAGAAAGGCCCCGGAGACACCTAGAAAGGGGAACCATCAATCAAAATGTCGATTTCTCCGCCTGAACCCCCTATGCCCCGTACACCCACCAATCTCCTGGCTCTTGCCCATTTTCTTGAGCGCATGGTCCTTGGCATGCGTCGCCCAGAACTCATCGCTGGTCATCACTTTGGTGATGACCAAATCTTTGTACAGCTGCAACAAATTGGGATTTTCTACCAGAATGCGATTTTTATCCTCCAAATCTTTGTCCACTTTTCGCTTAAAGTTGGGCAGCAACTGCTGCAACAGTTCCTTGACCTTATCGCGATCGGCCAACATCGACGGCTGACCCTGGCGATTGACAAAATGGAACGTCGAGGTGTTGCCATCATGCAGAACCACCTGCAGCTGCACCTTGGGCTTGCCCTCCGGAGAGATCTTTTGTGCTAAAGGGTGAAGGCAGATCGAGAAACACATTAGCTTCTCTTTGGGAATGGCTTCGCGGGCAAACTGATATACTTTTGATATCCGCATAGCGATGCGACACTGTGACCGTGTCCCGGTGTTCCGCCATCCAGGCCAGACGCTCGTTCATTACATATAAAGTGCCGTCGCCCTTTTTGTACCGCACTTCGCCCATCTGCAGCAACACATCCTCGCTGCTTGTGGTCATGGCGATAGCAACAGTTTCCCGATGCCGTCTGTTAGGCTCCTTTCACAAAGAGCCAAACAAATTTCACAGAAAATGAAATGAAAATCCGCAGTTCCATCTGCTGCTGCTAGAGATGAGCGAAGTGCGAGTACTGGAAAGTAACGAGTCGCAAACAGTGTTGCCAACTCTTCGCGGAATGTAGGGCCATTCAAAAAGATTTCGCTTCATCAGTTTTGAGTCCGATTTGCTAGGAAGAAGCAGTATAAAATAGTGTAATAGTAGAAGATATGCAATCCCAAACATCTTTGATTAAGTTAAACACAAGGTCTAAAAACTGCAGCATTTTTGACTCCGTCTATTGTGGACCACTGATCTTTAATACCTTTAAACAGACTCGTGTTGAAATTACAGCAGAATCTAAATTACTTTCAGGAATGCCACTAATGTATTAATTTATAGGGAATAATCAAAATGAAATTTGCTGTACCACACCTGAAATTTGCCGCCCCTTAAAAACGCCGCCCCCCGTAAATTTGCCGCCCCTACAAATTTCCGAGTTCCGAGATAATCGCACTTAAAGTTTCGACAACTGTTTTCTATATGAAAATTATTTTTGATAGATTTTAAACATTGATTTAATGCGTTTGGATGTTAGCTTTCTCGGCCCCCCCTTAATCACAGATTTTGCCCCTAAAAATGCACTTTTTCATTTATAACTTGAGTTTTCCGCCATTATTTGAAAGCTTGTCTCTTATATCATATTAAATGCATCTTGAACTAATTATTTAATCGTAGAACTTTTTTAGGCAGGCTCTAGGTCATTAAGTTATGGATATTGTCCACAACTTTTCCAAAACAAGATACGCACAACACCACAAAGGAGGCTGGTTGACTGTATAACGCTATTTCATGAATTCCAATCAATGAATTCAATCTTCAGCAGTCTACGCCCGACTTCAATGAGTTGGCAGAAGGTACCTCATGACAGAACTGCTATGACCGCTTGGGAATCCCAAAGGCAGGCTTGTAGCAAAATCTGACATTGTTTTAGATAAGTTATGGACAAAATCATAACTTAATGACCTAGAGCCTGCCAAAAAGTTCTACGAATAAATAATTAGTAAAAAAGGCGGAAAACTTAAGTTATAAATGAAAAGAGATTTTTGGGGCAAACTGCGGGGTAACGCCCCTAATCTAACGTGGCTACGCCTGACATTACTAAATTTTATAATTTTGTTCTTTTTAAAAATTGCTCTAAAGTGTCACCATAAAAATTTGAAGCAAAGAAATACTAATTTTAAAGAAACCATCCTCTCTAAACTTTGTCCAATCGGGCTTACACTTTACTAATTTTTTTTTACCAAAACTAATATTTTTTATTATAACTATTTTCATCGTACTAATAAAAATTTTTAATAGTATAATCCCATATATTTTTTCTGTGTCTGAACTGTTAACAGGTTCCGTGCAGGTGGTGGATAAAAAGTAAATATAATGTGTATGGAATTATGGATTAGAGGTTTGAAAATGTTTTGAGTCCGGTCGAATGGAAATCTATTCCTATCCTATTCTATTGAGCTAATTTTCCTAAAATGAAATCCTGAAAATTTACATTTAACAGTTTTCCCGTCTATTTCTAATTTGGGAAGTAGATTTACTAAAATCTTAAAGTCACGTGTTATTGTACACATCTTTTTAATGCATAGAAGGAAGCATCTCCGACCATATAAAGTGTATGTCGAGCACTAACCGCGACAATACCGTAAGCACAATTTTTTCGAAATTTGTTTTTAAATGCAATATTATTCACGGTGACGTGTCATAAAGGCCATAAGAAAGTTTGGCGCAGTTCCATCGAAATGTCACATTGATTTTTCACACCAGATTTTTCCGAACATAACCATATGAAAATTTGAATTCAGTCGCACAGCGCAGCTAAATAAAAAAAAAAAACGAAAAATAAACCATACTTAAAGAAAATGAAATGGTGGAGCGTTCAAAAAAAACCATCTGGTGGGACCGGCTTAAATTAAATTAAGCCATGGCATCAAACAATAGCGACAGTGACTCGTTAAAGTTATTTTTTTGCTGTGTGTTACGCATGTAAAATAATTTGGCTATAAATCTTGGGCTGACTTGTGGATTGTCTTACAAGATATGCAGTTTTATCAACGCGTTTTCTTATTCAATCAGAATATTGGGATTTAAAACTCGCAATTAGCAATATCTTCAATTTAGAATTATTGCCCAGAAGTTTGCAAAGAAAGAAGGAATCATCTCCAACCACATAAAGTATATATATTCTGATCAGCATGACGAGCTGAGTGATTAAGCTGTGCGTGGTGTGTTTACATAGTCAGTTTGAGTATCGAGTGAAACTTTGCACAGAGTCTTTTTTACTGCACCGCTAATATGTCGGAACCGACCGGATCGGATGACTACTTCTTGTAGCTGCCATACAAATGTTCGTTGAAAAATGGGTTTTAGTGAGAAAAACTGGTTTTGTTCTCAAATTTCGCTCTCAACGCAGTCATGGGTAATATTGAATGTTTTTAAGCTGATTTGGCGAAGTTTGGTCGAAGTCGCTAACCGTTGTGACAAGCTATTTCAAGTGTATCAAAACTTCGGTACATCGAAGTTAGCCTTGCCTTTCTCGTTTTTTTTAAGTTTGTTGGATTTTTATTGCTTGAACTTTCAGCATAAAGTTTCTTTGCTCAAGATTTGATTATCAGCTAGAAGAGGTTTCACTTTATCTAAATCAATGAGAATCGTCTCTGCTACGTGATGTGATTGTTTAAAGATAGCCTTTGGCTGGTTTTGCCATTGCTTCTGAAGAATTGTTGGTACAACACCTTTCATTAGACATATTTTCGTGGGTATGCCTTGGTTTTATATGAATGTTAGTCTGGGCAATTATATTTTAGCCACAAGAACTTTATTCCCCTTCAATCATAATAAACCCTGAAAGTTTTGGTGGTTCTATGTAATTAAATTAATTTCTCAAATTCAATGCTTGGAAATCGCGCTGGCAGCGCTGCATCGACGCAGGAGGAGTCTATTTTGAAAGTTTTTAAAGAATTTGAATGATTGGCTCAATAAATTTTTTTAAATCGCCTCAGTCCTATTACTTTCCGGACAAACCCTGAAAGTTAGTGTACAGTACACAGAGGAAATATTTTGTTCTTGCCGTCAAGTTAAAAAAAACGAAACATTCTCAAATATTATGCGGACAATTGTGTTAAAAGTTCTTGACTCTTTCTTAACTTTATTTTCGACAACGTTTGTGCTCATCTCAAGTCCAATGTTACTGAATGTTTTCCCCTGTGTACTGTGTGATGCTAGCTTCCAAAATTAAAATATGTGCCACTTCTTAGTGGTCCTATGAATGATAAAACAATAAGAAATGTGGTACATTCGACTTCTCCTGATTAAAAAATTGGCTAAAGTATAGGCAAAATGCGGTCAACTATGTAACAATCTATAAACCCAGACAGGAAAGAAAACCTTAGGTTCAATAGGTATAGGAAACGGTCCGTGAACCGAAGCTTAAACTTTAAAAATCGTTTGAACCTCCGAATCGAACCTTGAACAAAATTTTACTGTTTTGCAGCCTTGGTTTAAAATGCTATTGCCTCCAAAGGGATATTTATTAATATTAAACATATTCTTCCACATAATTCTGCTAAGTTTTGGTCCAAATCGGCTGCCATAGGAAAGATCGGTCGGTTCTAGTGATAAAAACATTTTGTTTTTCAATGGTAACGTCTTCAAACTTTTCAGTTAATATTAATATTAACTGCTTGAGCACAATTTTGGCAAGTTTGATCGAAATCGTGTGAATAGAAGAGAAGGAATAGATGGAAAATTAAAATGATATGTTTTATTATAATTAACTTAAAATAATTACAAAATTGATGGTCTAAATTTAAATTTGCGTTTAATAGCATGATGTAACTGTATAAGGATAAAATTAGAATAAAATAAACTTTAAAACTTTCGAATTTTCCCTACTTTGTATTGTTAAATCATGTGTAACAGTGGTGACCAAATCACACAATCATAGACTTAGTACAACGATGGCCACGCAATGGCGCTCTCAAAACGAAATTATTATTTGCAAATAACAACAAAATTCAAGAACCGCGACTAAGCGACTGTTGGTGCTAATCGCTTTCCTTCGATTTTGGTGGCAACCTCATTTTAAAAAAGTCAGTTTAAGAGTGTGAAAGGAACGTTACTGCAAATACCCACAGGCTTAAGGTTTGGTCAACTGGGTCTCACTTGGCTGGGAAGGATAAAATCTACTTGTCTACTAAACTGGGTTTGATCTGCTACACTTTGCTCGCTTCTGGTTGACTTGAGGTTTCCAATTCCTTAAGCTTGGCCTGAGCCAAGGCCAACATACGTGACTTCCATTTCTCATAGTCCTCGGTTTGTGCTTTATGTGACTTTTTCGCCCCTTCGCCTGATATAAGATTCTCCTGTTGGCTTTGCTTCAGTTTGTTTTCCAAATCCGAAGCTGTGGCCACATTAACCTGACTCGCCTTGTAATGCTTGGCAATCATGCGTTCCCATTGCTGTTCCAGTTGTTGCCATTGTGTGGGTCGGAGATTACTAAATGGCATCAATTTCGGTTTGGACACTTTCCTCTTGAGCAAACGACAGGCATGAAATACGGCTATGGCCGCATATTGAGGATGTTCCGTGTCAATGTCCTTTTGCTCGCTGGCCACCACCGCCTTGAAGAGTTGCAGCAGCTCCTCAGCTTTCCGGGCCACCTCATTGAGACTGAGTTGAACACAAATATCGTGTACACTGGCTAATTTGTTGAGATCGAGGAGTTTCTCGAACATGCGCTTCTGGTTCAAGTAGTGACTCTTGCGCAGTCCGGACAATTTCAAAGCCTGCTCCTTGTCAAAACCTATGGACAGTAGACAAGAGGCCAGGTCGGCGCAAAGCACAATTTTGCCATACTCATTGATTTGCAAGGGCACATTTGTGGAGCGTAGCTCCAGCAGACGCACTAGCTCGGTGGTTTTTCTGTAAGGGCATTAGTTCAAGTATTTAAGTCAGCTGGGTGTTATGAGGAACTTACTCTAGAACATGGGGCTCATCTCGCAGGCCCATTTTTGTGATAAGCTGTTCTATTAAGGTGGTCATATTTTTATAATCTTTAATACTCGAAATTGTTTACTATTATAAGGTTTTGGCGCGAAGCAACAAACACAACAGCTGAGAGGGACGGTGTTGCCAGCTGGTTATTTTTTAATGGAGCTGCCAGACTACACTTAAGTTTTGGCAGAAGCGATCAAACGGAAGCGAATATTTACTTAAAAAAGATTCCAAATTGTCTTCAACTCTCATTTTTAGTTAAAATCCAAACTTCGGTACAAAGGCTCCTTTTTAATCTTTGTTTTAGTTAGAATTCGCCATAAAGTTTTACTAAATTTACACACCTTTAATTTTCTTTTTGTGTTTTATAAAATTAGTTGAAATATATTTAGGCCCCAGAATTACATTCACACTGCCACAGAAAAGAGGAAAGAATTAATGTGTTTCATTATCGCTATCGTCTTCCTCCTTGGCCTTGTTACCCGCATCACGGGCCTTTTCAGTCCAATCTACGGGATTAATGCGGTGCATACCGTCCGTTTCCTTGGCAACCAGACCCATTTCAAAGCGGAAATCCTTATCCTTCAACTCATCGTGTACGCGGTAAATGCTACAAAATGCACAAAATTAATTAAATTGAAAAGAAATTTAAGAATAAGCAAAACCTACATTTCGCCCGCACTCTTCACCAACTCCTCGGTGCTCATTTCGGCAAATTTGAACTTTTCCATCTCGGTCTTGGCCTGCTGCTTGGCTTTGCCACTGGCACACGCAAAATAGCCAAATGCCGAACCGGATGGCTCAATTTTGTATAGCTGCGGTCCCTCGGCCTCATCCCACGAGGCCAGGATAATCGACAACCCAAACGGACGCACTGCACTGTACAAAGTGTAGGCATGGACATAGCCCGCCACACGATCACACAAATGCTTCAGTGGAATGGGTCGCTCGAACTGTTGACGGAAGTTGGCTGCCTCCTGGCGAGCAATATCGGCCACATAGTTGCCATCGGCCGTCAAACCAGCCACGGCCATACCAATGTTCCGCTCGATGGTGAAAATGCGTCCAGCGGCATCGGGCTCATACAGTTTACTGGAGATGATTTTCTCCACAGCCAGGACCACGCCATCCTTGCCCCGTAAGCCTATGACAGTGCCACTTTTTTCCACCGCCTTGGAGGCATAGTCGATCTGGAAGACGCGACCATCCGGCGAGAATTGCGAAGCGGATAAATCGTACTGCCGGGTGAAGGTGGACGGTAAATATAGTAATTAATTAATCAGTGGAATTACAGAAACATTTACTTACGCCTGTGCCAATTGTACTCATTGTGTTTGTGCTTGAATTTTATTTGTGTATTTCAAGATATAAATTTTCGACGATGATTTGACGGCTTTTGACTCTGCTTGGAGTAGGGATGACAAAGTTTTCGATAACAAACACTCTCGGCGTTGCCACCTGGACTTATGAAATCAATCTTAGCTTGAATCAAGCTAGATGTTAGCTAGAAAGTGATTCGTTTTAGGTAAAAACAATAAATTATTACACGCAAGAAGTTAAGGGAAAGTCTAGCTTAAGTTTTACCAGAGCTTAATGGCTTACACATTATTTAAGCCTTCAATTGTTTACCCAATTTCTTAGCCATTTTCTGCTTTCAATGGTTGGCCACACTGTTCCGCAGTGCACGCGGTTTTAGGGAATTTGAGAAACATAAACAAATTGAAAACAAACATGCTGGCCCAAGTTTGTGAGAAAAGGTAGGAATAATCTGCCATCTTAATTAATTCCTAACTATTAACCACTATTAACTTGTTAGCTATGCGGCCTCGGCACGCTATGTAAATTTCTATGCGGGCGGAGACATAGCCTGGAGTGCGGATGGCCAGCACCTGTACTGTTTGAATGGAAACGTGGTCAATCAAGTGGATGTTCAGACCAGTCAAATCTTGCAGAGCTATGGCCTGAGCAGCGATAAGAATGGCACTTCCAAAGAACTTCAGGAGTTGGATGTGGAAGAGGATGCCATACATTGTTTTGCCTTGTCAGCGGAACATTTGGTCACCGCTCATCGGAGTGGCCTGCTACGGCTGTGGCAATTGAATACGGGCAAGCTAGTGAAGCTTTGGAAGTCTCAACACAGGGGACCCGTCATCAAATTGGCTTTCAGTCCTTGTGGCACCATCATTTGTAGCAGTGGAGGAGCAGATGCCACTTTGAGACTCTGGGATTATGCAAACAACAGTTGTTTGTGTGCCTTGAAAGAGTATCCAGGTCCAGCCTTGTTTATAGGCTTCCATCCCCATGTTTTGAGAAGGGAGATCTATGCGGTGGGATCGGATAATACCATTTATGGCTGGAACTATGATACCAAAAAGCTGTTGTACAAAATGCGAGGACACTTATCCCAGGTCACCGGCTTGAGCTTCAAAAGTGAGGCAGCAGACTGTCAGGAGCTGGTCACTGTGAGCAGGGATAAGGTTTTAATAGTGTGGCAACTAAAGGAGGAGCAGTTGGATACCACACAATTGAAGGTCTTGCCTTTGTATGAAGAACTGGAGGGAGTGGTGTACACCAATGAAGGCTTGACGCTGTTGGTGGCCAGTGGCAAGGGGAAATTACAGCAAATAGACACCCGCACCTGGAAGATTAAGGATTTGTGGAAACAATCCGACTTTGAAATCAGTCGTCTATTGTATTGCAAGGATGCCCAGCAATTGGCTTTGGTCACCAGCGAACAAAATGTGCTTATCTACGATTCAATTAAGCTGGAACCCTTGAAACATTTGGTGGGCTTCAATGATGAGATACTGGACATGTGTTTCCTAGGCGACAATGATCGTTATTTGGCTGTGGCCACCAACTCCAAACACTTTAAGTTGTACGATATAGAACGGCAGATGAATTGTAAACTGATAGTGGGTCACACGGACACGGTAATGTCGCTGGCTGCCTCACATAATCTGCTCATCTCCGTGGGTAAGGATTATAGCATACGTTTGTGGAAACTCCAGCATGAGGAGGAATGCTCCTTGATTCAGTTGACGGAGCAATCCAATTGTCATACCTCCACCATAGGCTGTGTGGCCATGACCCACAATGGAGCCACCGGTTTCGCCTCTGTGTGTCAAGATGGCAGCATGAAAGTGTGGCAGTTACTTAGAGACAAAAAGGAACAGAAGTCCTATACTTTCCAGCTAAGATATGCGGCTCTGGCCCATGACAAAGAAGTGAATTGTGTGAGCTATGCCTTGAATAACAAATTGGTGGCCACAGCCTCTCAGGACAAGACGGCTAAAATATGGTTAACCGAGTCCAATACCCTAATGGGTGTGTTGCGTGGTCATACAAGAGGAGTGTGGAGTGTGCGCTTCTCGCCCGTGGACCAAATTGTGCTTACCTCCTCCTCGGATTGTTCGCTCCGCCTCTGGTCTATTGGCAACTTCACTTGCCTCAAACGCTTCGATCAGGAGTGCACCATACTGCGTGCTGAGTTTCTGGATCACGGCAAATTCATCATCTCAGCTGCCTCAGATGGTCTGCTGAAATTGTGGAACATTAAAACGAACACCTGCCTGCAGTCTCTGGACGAGCACAGCGATCGGGTGTGGGCCTTGGCTGTTTCGGAGCGTAGCCATCGCTTCTTCTATACCGGCGGAGCTGATTCTAAGCTCATTCGCTTTGCTGATATCACCCAGGAAACCCGCAATGAGGCCTTGGATCAGCGCCAGGAGTCGCTGGAGCAAGAACAAACTCTACACACACTGCTGCATGCCCAGAAGAATTTGCACAAGGCCTTTGTCTTGGCCCTGACTTTGGATAAGCCCAAGGCGTCTTATGACATCATCAAGCATTTTGTACGTCAGCGGGATGAGGCGGCTGTGCGTCAACTTGTGGATCAATTGAATGTGGATCAACGTGTTGCCTTGCTGAAGCATGTCAAGGCCTGGAGCACCAATTCGCGGCACTCACAGGTGGCCCAGTTAATACTGAAACACTTGGTGGGCGATGCCCTAAAGGATCCCCAAGCTAGATTCTATAATAATGGCAATATGGTCGAAGTGCTGACACCCTATGTGCAAAGGCATTTTAAGCGGGTAACCGAGTTAAATAAGGAATTGGCTTTTCTTGAGTTTTTAGTCAAGTGTATGTAAGATAACTGAAATCTGTTTAATTATTTTATAAGTAAAAATTAAATTTTCTAAAAAAAAGTTAAAACACGACGAATTTTAGAGACTTTTAAATGGGAACGTAAAACATTTAGTGAATTTCTCTAAATTGGAAAATGCAAAGAAGTTTTATAAGAGTTTAGAAATATTAAGAAGAATTCCATAAATTTAAAACCCCTTTGAACACTCGAGAGACCAAAAAAAAAAAAAAAAAAAAACTTGCTACAATTTGATACACATCCCAAATCGTTTCTTGAAGCTTGTTGTATAGAATTATACACTTTTACTGATGACCGTGTTTGAGAGCAGTAATATTGAGAACAAACCGTTTTTCTTACTCAATAATTGCCCATTTTCCGAACATTTGTATGGCAGCTACAATTGAAGCAGACTTCCGATCCAGTCGGTTCCGACATATTAGCAGCGTGCATTAAAAAGAAGACTCTGTGCAAATGTTTTGGTGAGCTCTAGCTCTTCTAGTCTCTGAGATCTAGGTGTTCATACAGACAGACGGACGGACAGGGCTATATCGTCTCGGCTGTTGATGCTGATCAAGAATATATATACATTATATGGTCGGAAATGATTCCTTCTGCCTGTTACATACATTTGCACGACTTTAGTATACCCTTTTTACTCTACGAGTAACGGGTATAAAAAAACAAAGTAAGTAGGTAACAAAAAAACATAACTTCACTTTTACGTGTATAGATTTAAGGCCAAAATTTGGGTCTGTCGAATGACTAGAAGTAGTATTTCGACCGATTGTTCCTATGGCAGCAATATGCTATAGTCATCCGATCCGACTGTTTCCGACAAATGTGCGGCGTAATAATATTAAAAGACTTCGTGCAAAGTTGGGTTAAATTAGCTCTAAAACTGATGCAGGAGATAGCATGGAATCAGACTGACAGACATGGCTAGATCAACTCAGCTCTTCTTACTGATCATGAATATATACTTTATGTGGTCGGAGTTGCTTTCTTTTATGCGTTACAAACATTTGGACATCTCTGCAAGGGTATAATAATTTGTTTCCACAAAAATAGATTTAGCAAATTTTGATATTTGATATTATCGATTTCGATATTTTGAATAATGTGTGCTTTAACCTTTTGATAATAAAACCATCAATAGTACGCTGGCTCTAGGTCTCGTTATGTTTGCACATTAAAAAGCAGGAACAAACACAACACAAAGGAGACTAGGTGGTCATACAGCTGTTTCATTGGTACCTCTACCAAATCATCAGTGACTTTCGCCTAATGTACTGGCCCCAACGACTCTTACTCCATGCCGGAGCTGCCATAATCGTTTGGGAATTTCTAAACGACTTGACAGCAAAATCCGGCACACATTAGAACAGTGCTGGCTGCCAGTACCTTTGTGACTGTGTGTTCCCCAATCTTGGCTTTGCTAATGTTAGTGAGAGAGATTTCCTCCCCGCTTCTAACACAGTAACCAATAGTTTGAGTACAGAGTAGCATTCAAACCGGAATTTTGAATAATACCCAATGAATAATTTTGACCAGGGCTGCAAACCGGTTTGGAGTTGAACCGCTACGGAGTCGGAGCTCCGGTTTTCGAACCGGACCTGAACCGGAGCAGAAAGAATTTTTCTTCCTGAACCCGAACCGGAACCGGAGCAAAAAAAAAAAGTAGAAAAGGGTTTGGTTCAAAAAACATGTTCCATTACATTTTTTCTATACTATAAATGTCAAGATTGGCATTTTCCAATATATTGCAAGCCTTGGAATACCAAACAGCTTACAAAGAAACATTTTGCTTCATTCTATAATATTTAAATGGAACTAATAAATAAATACTTTAAAAATACTTGATTACCCCCATTGTCATAGTGATTAGTGCCTCCAACTAAGTCCTGTACTTCCAGCACTAAGAAAAAATATTACATACACAAAGACTTCTGCCAAATTGGCAGTTTTCAGTTTTTGCACTTGTGCTGCTTTTGGAATTCCCGACCAGTCATAGCAATGGACTCTGCCAACTTGCAGAAGGTATGCAAACCCTGCTTATGATAGAACCGGGAGGTTCTTAAAACAGCTGTACAGTCGACCATCCTCTTTTGTGTCGTGTGTGTGTCTTGTTTTAAAAGACTAAATAAATAAACTTAACGGTTGCGCAGTCGACACCGCTTCTGTCAGAAATTAGTCAGCTGTTTGTTGTCACTTACGCTCTCTATATGCACCTGGGAATACGCCCGTATCGCTCTAACTGTGATTTCCTTTACGGAGAATAAGAATCTCAATGCGGACTATCGATTATCAACACTCAAGATTGAGAGGCAGTGTACATTTTATCTCTAATACCCATTGCTGCATGATTTATTGACCTGAAGCCCTCTAAAACGTTCGACGATCCAAGCTCGAATATGATACTATCAAGCCTCCAAACTTCCATACATGAATAAAATGTTAAAGGGCCGATTTCTCATATTCCTGAGGAGGTTTGCAGCCCTGATTTTGTCAACCCTGATGATGACTCCTTTTACTCCTAAATTCTAAAGAATATAAAATCTAGTAGCCGTTTGTTAATATTTCAACTTCACCTCCCGTCATTTCTAAAAATTAAATTATTTCGCCTGCCATTTTCAACACTCAATTGGGGTTAAGAGAAAAATAAAAAAATGAAAAAGTTTATCTTGGTTATTCAAACGGATCCGGAAATAACAAACAACCCATTCTACCAGAGCTTTGGCAGCCTGACGGATTGCCTACAAAGCATTCGACTGCACTACGAGAAGCAGATCAAGAAAGCGGGCGAAGCCAATGGAGTCGTATATAAAATCCGAGATTTGCTCGACTTTATGCTGTCGACACCAGTTCTCAAGTGTGGGGTCCAGGAGCATCCCATTTCCTATGTGAATCGGAATAGATACTGGCTGAAAAGGGAAATGATCAAGTGGCTATCCTCGGTGGCTCAGGAGCAAAAGCGTGGCGAGACTATGGACAATCCTTTGACATTTGAGTTGGTTAAGAAATAAAAGCCAAGAGCCAGGTGCTCGAATTTAATAACATTTATTTCAACGTAGACACAATTTAATATTTATATAACCACTTAAGCAATATTCGCTTCACAGAGCTTGTAGGGGGAAGAGGGATGACAGTTTCCATAAGAGTTTTGTGCGCGGATTTTGCGTACTAAAAAATACATACAAACTATTTAAAAAATTTGGGCTTTCCCGGATGTACATAGATCAACAATTTTAGTGCCTTACAAAAGATGATCCTGGGATTATCACTGTTTGACTTAAAGTTATGCAAGTTGTAAGGATTGGGCAGCATGGGATGGTCGGGTGGGTGGGTAGGTGCTCGGCGGGGTGTTCACTCAATAATCATAATCAGATCATCGCCCTCCAGTTTCATGCCGTTGCTGATTTCCAGTTTCTTGACAATGCCCGCCCTTGGCGCCTGGACCACCATTTCCATTTTCATGGCTGAGAGCACCACCAAGGGTTGTCCCTTCTCCACCTTGTCACCCACCTCAACACGTATGTCTATTACAGTGCCCGGCATGGGTGCACCCACCTCGTTCTTGGCGCTCTTGTTGGCCTTGGGATGGATATGGATTTCCTGAAAGTAGCCTTCCATTAGAGTCAAATTCAAGATCTAAGCCCGACCCCACTCACCTTGACCGCCTCCTTGTCCAGTATATGCACAGTACGCAGTTGTCCGTTCATCTCGAAGAAGACCTCCCGATCTCCATTGGGCTTGAGATCACACGCCATGGCCATGGCCTTCAAGCTCAGGGTCTTGCCACGTTCCAGCGTCACCTCGAACTCTTCGCCCACCTTGGGTCCCGTCAAGAAGATACGCGTATCCAGCTTATCCACGGGTCCGAATTTCTCGCGGAAGTTCAAAAAGTCCTTCGTCACCTGTGGATACAAGGCCGCCGACATGACATCACGATCACTGATATGGGAATGAGATTCCTTCAGGTCAGCCTTCAACTTGGCAAAGTCCAGTGGCTCCAGCCCACAACCGGGTCGTCCCTCAATGCGTGGCATGTCCTTGAGCACACGCGAGCGCAGGGGTTCGGGGAAACCGCCATGAGGAATGCCAATATGGCCCTGCAGAAATTCCACCACTGACTTGGGGAATGACAGCTCCTCTGCCCGCTCCAGCACCTGATCAGCTGTCAAATGGTTTTGCACCATAAACTGGGCCAAGTCACCCACCACCTTCGATGAGGGCGTCACCTTAATAATGTCGCCCAACAACAAATTGGCCTCACGATAGGCCTTCTTCACGTCCTCAAAGAAATCGCCTAGACCCAAGGAGAAGGCCTGGAACTGCAAATTGGTGTACTGACCACCAGGAATCTCGTTCAGGTACACATCAGCATTGCCCGATTTCATGGTGGTGGTGCACTCGAAAGGAGCATACAAGGTGCGAGTTTGCTCCCAATAAGCGGAGTACTCCGAAACATCACGCAAATCCAGATTGGTATCCAGTGGAGTGCCCTGCAGTGAAGCCACCACAGCACCCATGCTGGGCTGGGAGGTCATGCCACTCATTGAATCCACAGCCACATCCACCACATCAGCTCCAGCCTGGGCACAGGCCAGCATGGAGGCCACACCGGCGCCAGAGGTGTCGTGAGTGTGGATATGAATGGGCACATCCGGGTGCTTGTCGCGAATGGCCGTGATGAGAAGTCTGAAAAAAACAACAACAATTGTTTTAAATATATTCAGAGTTCCTTCTCCCATTCCTACCTAGCTGCCTCGGGCTTCAGCAAACCCGCCATATCCTTGATGCACAGAACATGGGTGCCCGCCTTGACCAATTCATCGGCCAGATTGGTGTAGTACTTCAGGTCGTATTTCGTGCGTTTGGGATCGCTCACATCGCCGGTGTAGGAAATCGCCGCCTCCACCACGCCACCAGCCTTGCCAGCCGCCTCCATGCCCAAAATCAAATTGGGCAAATAGTTCAGCGAGTCAAACACACGGAAAATATCCATGCCAGTTTGCACCTGAAAGAGGGTGGAATTGGAATGGGTGTTTTTACCTGTACCTAACTCCACCTATGAATCCCTCTTACCGCCAGTTCACAGAACTTGTACACCACATTATCCGGATAGCTGGTATAGCCCACTGCGTTCGCACCACGCAACAGCATTTGGAATGGTATGTTCGGTATTTGCTTGCGCATCTCCTCCAAACGCTCCCAAGGACATTCGTGCAGAAAACGCAATGCCACATCAAAGGTAGCACCACCCCAGTTCTCCAGGGCATACAGATTGTTGAACTTGTGCGCCACATAGGGACTAATCTTGAGCAGATCATGTGAACGGACACGTGTGGCCAACAGCGATTGATGAGCATCACGGAAGGTGGTGTCCATTAGCATCAGATTCTTTTGGCCACGCACGGCCTTGGCAAAGGCCTCGGGACCCTGACACACAATAATCTCGCGCAGACCCGCTGGAGGCTCGGTGACTAAACCGCAAGATAAAAATCCATTAACCGACTGTCTTCTTGGAAGATCATTCAACTACCACTACAAAAATTTCAATTCAAAGGTCATGTAGAGGGCGCAACAAAACAAACGTTGTATCGGCGGCACATCATACAGATTAGGGAGGGGCCAACAATTCACAATACAAAACCAAATATTAAATTTAACCGGTCAACAAATTATATTAGTGCGTAATATTAGGTAAGCGACTGCAAAATATAAGGAAAGTTTTAACCAGGAAACAAAGGGTTCCGACCTATACATATATCCATGTAGTAGTGTACTGAAGTGTAAACCAATGTTATTGTATGAGTGGCACCAACATTTATTGAAATTACCCAACAGGATTTTAGTCTAGGGTTAGTCTTTATCGGAAGCCCCAACATAACAAACCCCTTTTCGAGAGAACTTATTAAAGTGAAACCTTCACACAAATATATATCCTTAATTTTTTTGTGAATCAAACACTAGTTTCCTATTTTAGCGAAATTTTCTTGCAAGCTAAGGTGCAATTTAATTGCCAATTTTGTTTGTCATACTGGAACACTAAATAGTTTGTGCGCAAACATTAACCAAAAAGCATTTGCCTCTGCTTTAAACAAATATTTGTCTATTGCGTCCAAAAGTGCGATAATTTGTTCGCTTGTTTGGTCTGGGACGCAAGTTGAGGGGGAGACAAGTTTGTGCAAATATTGGCACCAAATCCTTTTTAGGCAAACATTTTTGGTTTCCAGCTAACTTTGTCATCTCATATTTACGCACACTTTTTATCAGGGCTGCAAACCTCCTGAAATCTTCCTTTCTGGTCGTAAGGGGTTCACTCCGGGGTTCAAACCCGAGAAACCTAACTTTTTGGGTTCAGGAATAATTTTGTTTGCTCCAATTAAAAAAAATTGATGTTAATTGGAAAAACCTTAAACAATTTGGAAGTTAAGAGTCTTGATATTTTGCATATAATATTCGAGTTGAATAATAGGTATTTCAAGGGATATTTTACTTAAAAATCAAAGGTACATTCTGAACTAATTTTATGAAAGTTATCGAATAATCGTCCTAATTATCAGAAAAATACCTCGTATTCTTATTTTAGAAAAGTTTTTTCTTAAACATTTTCTTTATAGCATAATATTCTAGAAAACTTTTTCATTTTATTAGAAAATGTTTCTATATATTTACCAGGGGAAATTTAAGAATAAGGTCCTTTTTTTGGCGTGTGCATTAAGATATATTGGAAAACGGCAAAGCTAAGTAAAGCAAGTTAGCTATAGAAAGCGAACCCATTTTTCACTTTTTGCTCTGGTTTAGGTTCAGGTTCGGGTAAAAAAAATGTTAATGCTTCCCAAAAATCACGGAGTTTCCGACTCCGGAGCGGTTCAACTCCGTACCGGCTTGCAGCCCTGCTAATTATATTCACGAAAATATCGATTATAGCTTACAAACGCATATGTCGATTTCGATTCGATTTCGATTGATCGGAATTGGTAAGAGCTATGATTTCTAAGAGACGACTAAAGCATTCGAGCGAATTTTCAAGAGGGTCGAATAAGGATAAATGTGGGTTTAAAGTTAAAAGCCGAAGAACAGAGTCGGTTTTTGAACGTACTCTTAACAATTCCGAATTTGCATGATTTGATCGGAATCGAAAACGGGAACAGGCCTGTATTTGTCGTTTTAATTGAGATAAGTTCATTTTGTTGACATTCAAAATGCTACGTTGACAAAAAATGCCGAAAAGTTTGTGTCAAATAACACAGTTTAACTAGCACCATTAACTAATTCCTGCGTGCCTACTCATGCTGATTACGAGTTGGTATGATATTCGCGAAAAACTAAATTTCCGACTTCTTACCGTTCTAGAATATTTGTAGGCTACACTAAGCATTAATTGCTGGTTTTATGAAGCTTCTGGGATAGTACACATATCAATGCAACTGAGAAAAATCAAACACGCTATATAAGTACTGCCAATGGTGTCGAAATTGGCCTTCAAAGTCAATTTTACTTGATTCATAGCAGTTTTGTCAAACTAAACCGTTTGCTACAAGCCATTCTGTTTATCGGACATTTCTTGGCGCCATCTCATTATTAATATAGCTAAACATATGCACTAATTATGGAAAATTTGTTGCACCTTTTAATTTGATTACAGTAGTAGGCCATAAGTTTCGCCACTTTCGCAAGCGAGTCGATTCTTTCTAACTTGACATTTACCAAGCTGTATCTGTAGGTAGGAAATTAGGACGAATTGACGTTTTGAATAAACTAGTGGCCGTGTGTGGCCCTGCGGTTATTATGCTGGACTGCTGTGAGGAAGGTTGTGGGTTCGATCCCGTCTCGGAACGTCAAATAATAAATGCGTTTCTTTCTTTAGCTTTTACACATCCGGTCACCTTTACCAGCTATTGGCGCCAGCAGTGACTAGTAACTAGCCATGAAAAAGCTTCTCCAACTTTGACGTTCGAATTCACAAAGCCAAGATGTATGATGATTGTATAGCCAATTTTACAATAAACTTGGCTTTGAGAAAACTGTTTAAACCACATTCAGTGTTTTACCTTCTTTTATGAACTCATATCTATTTTGTTGCAGAGTTGCGGTGCTGGTATTTTGTTGCATTTTTGCATTTAATAGCGTTTATTTGGCTTCGAAGGCGCAACGGGCTCTTAGATGCCCATTGCTTAAACAATTCCGTTTTTCATCTAACATTTTGTAATCGTGCGAAACATAAATAGCTCTTCTATTTTCGTAATTGTAATGCAAAATATACTTATTTGCCAATATCTTTTAGAACCTACAATAAATTTCCTATTTTCTCGAAAAGGGATCGCCTCGCGTTCCTTTTAAATCCCGCAACATAAATGATAAGCCGATGTGGAAGATACAAATGAATTGGGTGAAGGATGTGGGGAAAATAAAAATAAAAAACGGCAACATAAACGTACCTTTGGCCTCACCACGCTCTTCACGCTCTAATGCTTCCGGCGACAGATCTTCATTTTGGTATATATGAGAGAATATCATGAGAACGTTTTTCGTTTTATGAACGAATAGTTGGTGGTGGTGGTGGTACAGAGTGTTGAGTGGTGTGCATTGTTGTTGTTGTTGTTGTGATTAAAAGCGGTCGCATTTTTAGAAAATTTGTATAGTGTATTAATAACAAATGTGTCACATAATATCAGAATATAAGCTAGAGCCCTGTATGAGTGAAGACTACCTAAACATTTTAATTTTCATTTAAAATCGATTTTCGTGCTTGCATAGAACTTAAGGGTAACGCTATATTTCGAATGGTTCTTAGTTATTTGTACTTAATTTAATAAATTAGAGAAATACTTACGCCCATTCATTTTAAAGTTGCCTATTTTGTTCTATTTACTTATTTATTGTTGAAAACAAAATTTGAGCAATCCCGCTTTTATTCTAATCATGTTATCCTTTAAATCTTACTTAGCTAACATGTTGTTAGTCAGGGTCAACGGGTGTATGAAAGATCCTTGTCAGTGACGATAATTATATTTAATGCTATTACAAATCGACATGTTTATGGGATAGGTTGTGTCCAGAAAGTATAAAATTTAACGCTATGTGTGGATCGTGGTCGAGTATCTTGTTCAAGTTTGAACAAACAGGTTTCCAAGTGTTAGATACCCCGATTATCGAGACCTTTCAATAGATAAATATGGTCAAGCTAAATTTTTTCTTCTACGCGCTCTGCCTCTTTCCGATCCTCGCTCATAGGCGAAAACCGCAGATTGTGAGCCGAGAGCACAGAACTGCTTGCAACATAAAACTGAGAGCTGTGACTCGCAGCTGAAGACTGAGAGCTGTGGCTCACTATCCAACTGTTAGCTCGCGCCTTTCGCAGCTCAGAACCGACAGCTCTTGTTTGGTTACCGGCTCTAAAGACTCTGCTCTCAGCTCAGAGCCAAAAGCTGCGAGAGCGATTTGAAGCATTGGTTAGTCATTTTTATTAGTCATTTCCCTGTTAAGGAACCATACCCCATAAGGAACCAGAATTTGAGCTACTGTGAGACTTTAGTCTTGTCAGATTAGGTACCGCCCTCTCTGGACTTGTTCTTGGTAGCTTCTAATGTATTTATTTGTCGGAACCAGAGAACGGCTTCGGTCGATTGAAGAAAGCTCATACATTAATTAACACCCGAACACCAGAGGTCGGTTGGCCGGTCAACGCTGAGTTTTGTACGATCAAACACATAAACTATCGATCAAAAAAACTCTAGCTCAACCGCTCGATGCAATTGCGGCACGAGCTGAATATAATAAATGCTGAGTTTTGTTCGATGAATTGTTATAGAAAGAGATTAGACATCAAGTAAATATTGTTAAGCTTAATTTTGTTTTTTTTCTACGCGCTCTGCCTCTTTTCATAAGCGAAAGCCGCAGATTGAGACCCGAGAGCACAGAACGTTGGATCAAAACCTCTGGCTCAATTGCTCGGTGCGATTGCGGTGTGAGCTGAATATATATTCAACGCTGAGTTTTGTTCATTGATTAAATATGAGTAAGAATTTTTGTGTATGACGCAATTAAAAAAAAGTGATTTTTGCAGTTCTCTGGTCGGAACCAACCGTATCGTTTCATATCCTCAGTAGGAAGGAATGGTCAGGGAAAGTCTTAGTTGAAAATGTTTTGTTTTGGTTTTCTCATAGCCGTGCGGTGGGGGGAATTAAACTCAGCAGATTTCGAATAAGAAAACGCGCTTAGAGGATTGCGCACATCTATAGACTAGGATAACTAGAACCAGCGATTGTCACTGGACGCCCACCGAGGGCCGAAGACGTTTCGCTATTTACACATACACGTGCCGAAAGCATGTCGAAGCTGAGGCCAAGAGAGTAAACAGGCCTACAGTCGCTGGCTAGCCTTCGATGCGGTCAGCTCGAAGCTGGTTCACTGCGCTTTATTTTCGCACACCAATACACTCTCACTTTTTGGCCTCGCTCTCGTTGACATCTTGTCTGATCTTGCTGTTATTCCATAGGGCAGTCGACAGTATCTTTTTAGCACGAAAGTAGTCTGCTGTGCATATCGCTTAACACCACTTAAAATTAAGGGCAGCAAATTGATCTTTAAGCACTTCACTATCATATCTTAAGTACTCGCTGATATAACAGCAAATCAATAGCTTTACATATTGGGAAAGTTTGGCCTTGATGAAATAGGACAGGTTCTATTTGATAAGAGATTCTCCTTAGAGAAGTTTGACTATTTAGAGATATATGACAAGTAAAGGATATACATTCAGTAACTCTACCTAACTTTTTGAGCGTACCGAATGTTTGTGTAATTCTAGCGAATTTACTGGAGAAAATGGGATAGGGAATTCCTTAGCCTCAAAATGTTTGTGTAACTATTCCCTCCTTTCATCTTTTTCGGTATTATTAGGGCCGATTTGCAACCTTAAATACGAGTGATTTATCTAGACCTTGTGTTAGATAATAATTGTATAATACCTTTTGGTTTGTTTCTTTTCCTTTACCAAGTTTTCGATTATGGTTCACTTTCCTTTCCCCTTCTCATTTTCTTTCTCTTTTAGGAAATGTACTTTCAAAATTAAAACTATTTCAAAACTATCCAAGCGGTTAATTTCATGCACGATTATTTGATTCCTAAATTAAAATTAGCTCACAGCTGAAACAACTCATACAGGGCTCTTAAAGAAAAAAAGATTAAAATAAACAACATAAATTAGATCAAAGCATATCACAAGAAAGCAAAGATCATATCACAAAAAAAGCATGCTTTTTCATTGACCCAACTCTGAGGTTAGTTTGAGCAAACGAACCTTAGACTGGTTTATGGACAAGTTGAAAAGCAGCAAGTTCCCCGGAAAAATGTGGTAGCCACAAAAGCAAGCGTCAGATTCGGAAATAGCTCATGCCTTGCACCTTCAAGGTGAAAGGGTTGTACTTACCCAATGGCACGGTGGGTACATGAGGACTAACTTCGGCCGGCTTCAGGGTGGTAGCCAGTGGAGTCTGTGGCCCATTGACCAATACTTCACCCAAATAGTTAAGCAATTTCTGTGCACGATTCTGGGTGGGACGGAACTTAAACAATTGCGGATGCTCGTCAATGAAATAGGTATCCAAAACGCCATGTAAGAACTTCTGATTTTCCAGAACGTTCAGCAGGAACGGAATATTGGTTTTGACACCACGTATACGGAACTCGCGCAGAGCACGGTTCATTTTTGAGGCAGAGCTTTGCAGATCGCTGGCATGAGAGATGACCTTGACCAGCAGGGAATCGTAGTAGGGCGAAATAATAGCTCCAGCATAGGTGGATGCGCCATCCAGACGTATACCCATGCCCTCGCCAGAACGGAACACCTCCAGACGCCCGGTATTGGGCTGGAAGTCATTGGCCGGATCTTCGGTAGTCACACGACACTGAATGGCAAAGCCACGCGGCTGAATATTATCCTGGGTATAGCCCAACTCGGGTAGAGTCATGCCTTCGGCAATACGAATTTGAGATTGAACCAGATCAATGCCGGTGATCTCCTCGGTGACCGTATGCTCCACCTGCAAACGGGCGTTCACTTCGATGAAGTAAAAGTTGCCCGACTCGTCGCACAGGAACTCCACTGTGCCCGCATTCTCGTAGCCCACGTGCTTGGCCAGTCTCACAGCAGCCTCGGTCATTTGATCGCGCGTTTCAATGGGCAATCTGGGAGCCGGAGCTATCTCCACCACCTTCTGATGGCGACGCTGTACCGAACAGTCACGCTCGTACAGATGCACCACATTACCCGCCTTGTCACCCAACAGCTGGACCTCAATGTGACGTGGTCGCTCGATGAACTTCTCAATAAACATGGCTCCATTGCCAAAGGCGGCCTTTGCCTCCGAACTGGCTCGTTCGAAATTCTCCTCGACCTCCTCCATTTTTCGCACCACACGCATACCGCGTCCTCCACCACCGTAGGCAGCCTTGAAGATGACGGGAAGACCGTGTTTCTTGCAGAAATCCAAGGCTTCCTCCTTGCTGGTGACTGGACCATCTGTACCGGGCACAATGGGCACTCCCGCCTCTATGGCTGCCACACGGGCGGCCACCTTATCACCCATATTCTGTACCACCTTGGGTGAGGGGCCTATGAATCGAAGACCGGCATCGATAACAGCCTGTGCGAAGTCACTGCGTTCGGAGAGAAAACCATAACCAGGATGCACAGCATCCACATCGTTCTCCTTACACACACGTATAATCTCTGGAATGTTTAGATAAGCCTCCACCGGCGGCAGACCCTTTCCCACCATGTACGATTCATCGGCCTTCTGACGGTGCATGTGCATTTTATCCTGTTCGGAGTAAATGGCCACCGATTTGATGCCCAACTCTGTGCAGGCACGGAACACGCGTATGGCTATCTCGCCACGATTGGCCACCAGCACCGAACGAATGGGCTTGTACTCCACCTGTGCAGACCAAATTTGGTTAATTCTAAGGCACCGGGGAAGGGAAGTGTGGGACTCACCTGACTGGAGTAGGCATTCTTGTTGATGAAGTAAAGCCTGACGCGCGGTTGCGCACTGCGCAGCGTTTTGAACGCGGTCTGGGCAACCGGTATGAACATATTGCTTCTCTTACGTAGGCTGTGGAACGAGACGAAAACACAAAAATTATTCCATGCTCAATATAATACTTTACGATCGACAAGCTTCGATTATCTGGCTAATGAGACGCTCGAATTCTAAGTGCCTTAAGGTTATCGACTTTACTTTCAAAAAAACAAGCAGAGCCCCCGAGAAGGTTACAAATGCACAAAAAACACATTCATCGTTCCGCCGGACAGAATGTAGTGCGCTCTCTAGGCACCAAAGAATTGCCTCATCTTAGGGGCAAAGTCCAATTAACTATTGTAAATGTACGAGTGAATGGCAGCTGTAGCTTAACGTAGTTTAGTTAGTGACACATGATTGGACTCACGTGATTCAAATCAAAAGCTGGTTCCATTAGGCATATAGAATAGTGACAAAGTAAACAATTGAACAACCAACACAATAATTGAAATATTAAATATTACAATTGAGCCTGCGTGGCGTCAGAAAAAATACCATTAGTCTATCTATATCTATCTATTAAGTACCAACAATAACACATCAATAATAGCCAAAAGTTAAACAAATATTTGTAGTCACATTATTAAATGTTTTTTTCACGTTTTGTAGTGTGTGTGTTAGTTTTTGTTGTTGTTAAATTCCAGTTTTTTCACAAACAGTATTTTTTTTTATTTATTCGCACGTGTATACCTAGCCAAATCAATTGAAATTCTATTAATGAACTCTTCAATTGAATCTGCTTGTAAAAATGGATATTTCAATTTCGATCAACATATTGCTGCGATCAGCGCGAGCATTTCAGTTTCGCATTGCTTGTTGGCAACTGGTTTCAGAGACCTATTTTTGCAATACATTAAATTGTTGGTTTTTGGCCTAGGTCAAGGTTGATTTTAAATGCCATAATCTACACACAAAAACAGGATACGTTTTGCTTTTCTGTATAGCTATTTCTAGTAGAAGCCCAGTCCTCTCTTTAGAAGACTTAGAAACAATTGCCTACATGGATAGAAAATCCATGTGGATAGCCAAAAGGTAGCCACCTCGGCTCTTTGTTTTTTACTCATATCGACCCCTGTGCGCGAAAACATCGTATGTGCCATTTTTTACGAAATTGACATTTTGATGCCAATTAGTTCTAAATCCAAGAACTCATCATCTGGGAACATTATATAGCGATAATCGCTTGGGTTACGGAGATAAAACAATATCAATTTAATCGTATGTGCCAATGATGAGTTTTTTTCTTGTGGGCGAAATGATCGTATGTGCCACACAATACTGATATTCAACAGTCTGGTGGAAAAATCGGTAAATTGGCAATGCTGATGGCAATGTGGCTAGTGAGGAGAGCACGCTCTCACACCCTTGCGCTGTCAGTAACAAATTTGTTTCGTCCCTCTTACCTTGTTCTCCTGCATTTAAATTGAACAGTAAATTTTTGCATTTGTTCTTTAAAGATCAAATTTATAAGATAATAGGTCACAAGTCTGATTTAGTAACTCAATGTGGACGTTAGTTGATCCTAAAGCAAAGGTGGTTCCTCACAATAAAACTCATCAACAGAAAAAAAACTCTTAAAACCAAACTTCGAGAAACTTCTTGCAGTGCCATCACATTATTGCAGAGAAAAAAAACTCAAGTTTATTATATTACCTTTATAAGTGCTATACTCAATTCATGAAAGATAAAAACCTGCAGACAGATTTTTAAAACGGATGTAAAAATTTCACTTAACAAAAAAAGATAAGTGCACTAAGTGCGAAAATATTAAGTTTCTTAATGACGAAGACAAAAAATATAGCATGAATACAGACGAAATTCAGATGCACATCAATGACAAGGATGACAGCAAGTGCTTTTATTTAAGAAAACGAAAAGAAAGTAAGAAGAGCTCAAAGTTCATATGTGCTAGTTTAGATTTACAGAAAGTCTTGAACACTCCATTCAGAAAAGTATTACAATTTTTTATTCTCAAAAATATGCCTACTACAATTTTAGCGTTAACTAAAGCTGTACAAGAAATGGCTATTGTTTTTTGTATGAAATATGCTCAGCCCTTTATAAATATTTACTTATAATTGACCATAGAGAAACGGCTAATGTAGTCAGTCTATGCTGCGACAGTTGCGCTGGTCAGAACCGAAAAAAGCGGTAATAGCGATGTTGGCATATATTTTAAAAACTTCGACTTTTGTTCACACAATCAAAATTACATACATACGTATTTACTTCCGGGTTATACTATGATGCCAGTTAATTTCGTACATAGCACAATTGAATCTTCTGTGCGAAACCGAACCATTTGGACACCTAGTGAATGGTCCACCATTATTCGCAGCGCACGAACCAATCCATTGGGCTACGACTGCATCGAAATGGGGCAAACCGATTTTCAAAACTGGAAGTCATTTGCGAATTCATTACTTCCCAGTAAAATTAAATTGAACATAAATTCGCTGCGTATCGACAAATTTCAGAAAAATGCAGGTTCAATTGAACTACAATACGGATACTCCGATAGTTCTCAGAAAAAGACAATTACCAAGCTAAATTTTCCCGAGCTAAATTTTCGACCAAAAAATATATTGGCTTATTAAATTTTTGTTAATTATATTTAAATCTGCAACATTCGTCGCATATAAAAGACTCGTTGGTTGAGAGCGACAAAGAAGACTAATTTCTTTATTTACTTTCTTAAAATGCAATTTTTCTTTAATATAGTTTTATAAGTTCATACTTAATATAAAAAACATGAATATTTTTTTTTTCATGGTGTATAATATTAATTTTGGTTTGTTTTTATATATTTTGTACAATTTTATCTATTTAACAAACTATCGTAAGTGCCAAACTTGACGAAGCACTTACAAAATTTGTGGGCAAAAATATCGCATGTGCCAAAATTGAGATTTTAGGAAAAATATCAGTTGTTAAGTTAAATAGTTATGAGTTTAGTTTAATAAATTGATAAACGTTGCACATCTAAAGATTGGTAGCGATTTTGCCAGCCACCGTATCGAAAAGTAGAAAAAACGCTCTCCTGTAAAATTTGGTTTTTGGCACATACGATTTTTTCGCGCACAGGGGTCGATATTATCTTTTTCTCGGATACTCATGTACGCCGCGGCGCGCCGTTTATGTAAGACTTATTATACACCTGAAAAGTGTATTATAATTTTGCCCAGAAGTTTGCAACGCATAGAAGGAATCATCTCCGACCACATAAAGTAGATATATTCTTGATCAGTATGACTCCGTCTGTCTGTTCCCGTCCGTCTGATTCAGTGCTATCTCCTTCGTCAGTTTTAAATCTTAAAAAAAAATTGCATGAAAATCGGACAACTATATAGTATAGCTGCCATAGAAAAGATAGGTCCGAAAAAGTCTAAGAACGAAAAAGTTTTTTGTTTTCAAAATTATAGTTCCCAAACTTGATATTTCTCAATATTATATATGTTCTAGCTGACCCTGCAAACGTTGTTCTGCCATATAAATAGTTTCTAGTCTATATACTTATATAAATCTCATGCCATTTCCCCGTAACGACTTTGCTGCTGAGTTTTCCCTTCAATTGGCACCCACTCCCATCCACTTACCACCCCCATCCCACCCACATCCCATCCACTTTCCACCCACTTCTTATCCACTTTCCACCCACTTCCCGCCCACATTCCACCCACATCCCATATCCATACCCTAACATTTCGCATAACTCTGGAACTATTGGATTTCCCATTTACAGCTTAATACTGTAAATTCCTGGATACAAGACCAAATTTTGAGAAAAAAATGAAGAAAAAAAAACGTCCCTTTCGCGGCAATTAATTTTTGTTTACTTATTTTCGCGATTTGGAAACCAAAAAAAAATTTTTAAGTGTAAATAATTTGAAAGTTTGGGTTCAGATGTTAATTTACAGATTTTTAAAATATATTTATCACCAATGGCTTTGGATAGCAAGCAATTGAAATTAATTCAATTTTTTAAATATGCAAATTTTCAAATCGTTTTTTCCCGCGAATTAAGCAAATTTCGGCAAAATGCTGAAAGTACGTATATACTATTTTACAACAAGGAATACGAAAAAAATTTATTCGATCTATTCAAAATCCCAGTGGGCGATTTTTCATGGAATCACCCATATATATTTTTTTACATAGATCCTGTATTTTCGGACTTTCCTATTGTACCGATTGTATTGTAATTGCTTTAAGCACATGTTTCACTCTGTTTTCAAGCTACGTAAAGCTCTGCAGAATTATCTCAGCAAAAGCATCATAAAGAGTATAAAATAGCGTGGTAATTGATGGATTAATCAGCTTTTTGTTTCACACACATGCCGTCCTAAAAGTATGTAAATATATTTCTAACGTTTGCGTGCTGAAATTGTTTTGCTTTCTCATTATCATCAAGACAAATGGCCCCTGTCGTTTCCAAACGATGACAAGCGGCGGGTACAAGGTGCGCCAGTGACCGGCATTAGCTTTGCTTGTGCTTGACTCTCGTCCAAGTTCAAATAGCCGACAATTGGTACTCTCTCACTTTGAGGGGCTCGTCTGTGTGGTCTGTGTGCTGTCTAAACCAGTTCGTCTGTCTCGCCAAAATAAACAAAAAGTGAATAAAAACTGGAACGACTTGAATTTTAAATTCGAGTCTGGTCTGGTCATGTGATACAAAATATATTTTTATTTTGGCAAAATTTTTCTCCTGACACTCCCGGAGTTCAGCAATAATGTTTTTGTCATCCAGAGTCCTCAACCTTCCATAAGGTTCAATGTTCTAGACTATTTTTGGCCCACATGTTTTCGTGTGTGCTTACTAATCGTAATTAAAAAGGTGTTTGTTTTTTTTTTTTTTGCAGGGCAGGTGAAATGTGGCCTACAACCCACAACAACTGCACAGTTGAGCGAATCTTTAGATTGCAATATCTAGGGAGGAGGGGCAATCTACAACAAATGTTGACACATGTATTGGATGTTTATATATGAGCTGAAACACAGGTGTAGATAATGAGCAGATAAGTTAGTGTTATTAACACAAACGAGGTGTATTTGCCCTCAGGTAGGGTAAGTCCTACAGTACAAAAAAAAGCCAACATGTTCGAAAACCATCTTTCGGAGTGCCAGACTCTAATTAAGTTTAGCTTTTTTATTAACATTCATTAAGTTGAGTGCACCATACAAAGGCATGAACATATGAACAAAACAATTAGCAATAATAAAATAACCTGTTTGTCGCTTTTGTATTTCAAATCAATTTAGGAAATGTCCTTAGTTCAAATAAAATGCTTAAACTTGCTCCATAACATTTGTAGATAAGCTTTCAAAGTCACCTCTACTCTACATTAGCAACAGTATTATACAATACAAATGTACTTTTAATAAATAAATGCGTTCTTATCAATAAAACCACATTGCAACAGTGAACACTTATTGAGAAATGAGAAGACGGGAGTTCATTAAATCTACATCTAAATCTTACTAATATTATAAATGTGAAAAAATAGTATTTCTACTTTAAGAAAATTGTTCTTTTAGAGTAAACGGTACGTTTGCTAAGCATCCTGGTATACAATTTTAACCATTTTTTACTGCAACATGCTTAATACTGTTTCAAATATGTATATATTTTGTTTACACTAGTTTTTTGCTCGCTTGCTTAAAATCAATGACGGCTTTGACCTTAACGTACCCAGCGTTCAAGATCACTTGTACGCACACTCATTTCTCTGAGAAAAAGTGACAAACAAAAAAAAATCACAGAATCACTTTACTGCCTCTCTGTGTTGTGCACATTCCATTAACATTATTATACAATAGTTGTATTATTATCACTTGTGTGTGGTATTATTATTACATAATCGCTCATTTGTGGCAGAGCAGGCGCAAACACAATTTGGTCACGCTATTGACACGTTCCCATATAATTGCTTGAAGGACCTCAACCTAAAGGGGTGTGCCCAAGTACACACCTAGTTAATGTTCCGTCGCAAACAGCAGGCAACAGGATAAATATTTGTAACAAACAATACCAAGACAAATGTTTGCATTTGCTTTTCAAAACTTTGTAAGTAATCGAGATTTCTTTTGGTATTATTTTCACCAGGTGATAAAATTCCACAAAAAGCCGGCTAAAGATAACGTGCTTAAATTTTGAAGTGGCAAAGATATTAATTTTATCATAGACACTTATGCAATGCAATATCCTTTAAATGATAAGTGCAATTAATTTCCGCTTTTTTATAATAGATTAAATTCTGATGATAAGACAATTAAAAATTTAAATAAATTTGTTACTATTTTGATAAGAGTTGAGGGAATAGAAAGAGGTATCTTGGGTATGGGGTAGCTACCCACCCAAAGCGGCTTACTTAAAATTTTGATTGATAAGGCTGGTATTAAGATTCTAAAATCAGTATAGAACATAGTTCCCCAGCCATAGCCCCTGCAATTCAAACGCAAACTAGTCGAATGCTTGTTGAAGTCATTGCTAACAGAGTGTCGGAGCATCAGCAGGTTTTTCCCTTTTTTTACCTTTTTCTTTTCCCTTTCCCCCCTTCTCCCCCCCTTACCCCTTACCCCTTATTTTCTCTAGTTCTTACCATCTCTGAGATATGTGCATTCATACGGACAGATGGTTACGGATAAATTGACTCGGTTTTTGATGCTGATAAAAAAATATATAAATACTTTATATAACCGTTATAAAATTGATCGAATTTCAAGTATGCTATGTTCTTTGATGTACTTAAATAAAGTACGGAATATTCTTGAATCGAAAAATGACTGTTAATGATATTAAAATGAGAACAAATGTTCTGGAATCAAGAAATTTTCATACTTACAGTAAGACGGAAAATGTAAAAACAGCATGATTTTCGTTAAGGTACAAAATATCTTGGATCGGATATCTTGCATCAATGCTAGCTCCAAAAAGTAAGAGCGTTGCAGTCAAGTGGCCCGACTCCGCAATACCCTTACACATAAACACATACCCAAACGTACTGACTCATACGCTCTAGCTGCCTGAAATAGGCATCCCCCCTGTTACAGAAAACAACGGTTCTATTTCAATACATTTATTTAACTTACAATTTTAGTGTATTGCATCCTTCCCCGGCGTCACTTCAATACCCCCCCTCACAAGCAAAATTGTTTCGTGTATATCTTTGGTGTTTTTGTTCGGAGCTTATTGCGTTTTTTAGAATAGATTGATATAAGCCCTTAAAAGGCATTAAAATTGTAGATCTGGCAATTTTTTGCGGCTTAACCCACTTTACGCAGCGCTGCGCGAAGTTTTTATACCCGTTACTCGTAGAGTAAAAAGGGTATACTAAAGTCGTGCAAATGTATGTAACAGGCAGAAGGAATCATTTCCGACCATATAAAGAATATATATTCTTGATCAGCATCAACAGCCGAGACGATTTAGCCATGTCCGTCTGTCCGTCCGTCCGTCCGTCTGTCCGTCTGTCTGTATGAACACCTAGATCTCAGAGATGGTAAGAGATAGTGGTTTGACATGTATGGGACAAATGCTTCTTTTATCTGCACGCAGATCAAGTTTGTTTCAAATTTTGGCCACGCCCCCTCCCGCCCCCGCAATTTGGAAAAAACGTTATATCTCCTACAGTTTTAAAGATAGACGGATTCGTATCTTTTTGGAGACAGTAAAAAGAGTTAGTAATTAGCAAAATGAATCGATTTGCCGAAGAATGATAAAGATCGGATGAACGGTTCTCAAGTTATGAGCAAAAAAAGTGAACCAAACCCCCGCCCCCGCTCCCACCTAAAAAAATGTTGCATACTTTTTGGATGGTCACACTAAGGAACGCGGGAACACTGTTAAACATGTTTTTTCATGAGTAACGGGTATATCGAAGTCGGTTAGAGCCGACTTTAACTTACGCTCTCGTTTATTTATATGGAAGTAACCTTTCTAGGACCCAGTAAACACGAATCCGAAGTCAAAAAAATGCTATCTTTTAAGCCCCGTACGGAGAACGACGAAAAATTCGTTTTGATACAGTATTTCATATAATTGGAAACACCTTGGCTTTGCTTTGATGCTCATGTGCTGTTAGAAAGTGTTTCTATTTATGTGAAATACTGTATCGAAACGAATTTTCCGTCGTTCTCCGTAGGGGGCTGTACCCTGTTTATACACACAAAAAATATCATGATAAATGCCCTTCAAATAATGTTAACTTTAAAATATAAAATATAATTTTCTCAAATTTTAAAATTAATTTTCTTTGCATACTTTGAAGAGCATTTATCATGAAGTTTTGAAGCTATCTTAACCAAACTTTGCACGAAGTCTTTTGGTACAAATACGCTGCACATTTGTCGGAACCGGCCGGATCGGATGACTGTAGCATATAACTGCCATAGGAACGATCGGTTGAAAAAGTAGTTCTAGTGAGAAAAACTTTTTTTTTTTCCAATGGTAGAGTCTTTATACTTTCTTGGAGAGTTTGATCAAAATCGCATGAATATAACATATAACAAACTGGCAGGCATATATCATGCTTCAAGGGTATATCAACTTCGGTCGAGCCGAAGTTAGCTTCCCTCTATTATTTTTTGTAGAACATGTGTTTTTGTGTAAGCTTTTTTCAACGCCCACATGGAGCCCACCTGCAAGGATCTTTCTCTTTGGATTTTTCCAGACTTATTTGGTTTATAACAGAGGCATATTTTAAGAACAAACCGGGAATAGCTTTAAAGTTTTATAGATCCAAGATCATTTTGTACCTTTATTATAAACTTTGATTTTGTTTTAAGAATGTATGGGGTTGCCCTTAAAATTTATTAGACTTCAATCAAAAATATTTTTAACTTATTTTAAGGTCTAAGACACTAAAAGTATGATCACAAAGATTTTGAAATAGTTCAAACAGTCTTCGTACTTGAATAAGAGTTTTGTACTTGAATCAAGTATTTTTGTACTTGATTTAAGTACAAAGGTCTTGGTTCTTTGTAGCAGCTTCGGGCACGGTAAATGAATTTGGAAGTATTCTAACAACAACAACAAAAAACCTTTATCAGCGAGCCTGCACTTGTTGCGCCGTCTGAGTGTGCGCACTGGCGTTGGTGCGAATAGATTTAGTAATTCCAACTCACTTCTAGGCAAGGCAATTGCACTTGTTGCGCCGTCTGCTTGTGTGCGCTGGCACCGGTACGCTCACGCGACTGAGAGGCTTCAGAGTGACACCATGAATTACTCTCGGAGCAATGAGAGCAAAGGCTTGCACACCGCTGACTTAAGAAGTAGAAAATGCTTCCTTAATTTTTGCACTTATCCATTTAACTCAGCGTACTTTTGGTACAGAAGGTTAAAAAAAATCCTTTATATCAGACCACCCAGATTGTATACATTTACGTATCGATTTGGCGGATCTGTAGACGTCTCCATATCACCCAACTACCCACCCACGGTCTGAACTCGAATCTATAATAAAGTCCTCGTATCCAAGCGGAGAGACTTTTCTCGTTCATCGTATTAAATTTAGAATTTTTCTCATAAACATTTTTTTGACTTCTGTGTTCATAGTTTAGTTCTTATCAAATCTATAAGCTGATAGACGTTTTGACTTTGACTAGACCCGGCAAATCAAAGTCTAGACTCGTTTGCCTAGTTTTTGGTGTATAATTTAATGACTTTCACATTGCACACGCGAGTTAAATTCAAATTTGAATAGAAATATACAAATGTATACACCACATACATTTGCTTGATTTTGTCAAACACGTTTTAGTTTTTCTATTTAGTTTTTGTTGTTGTTTTTGGGCAGCGAAACCATAAGAAGGTCATAGATATTGAACACAAAAATAACACACACGTCTCCCCACACACATTGGCTTGTGCCGCTGCTCCCGCATGGAGTAGGGAATAGTGGAATATGTGAAGAATAGAATAAAATGTAATTAACACATGTCCAACAGATAGAAATGGCAATTACAACAGAGAACACTAACTTATGCAATTAGTTTGGCCTCCCCCCAAAAAGGTCTTTACCCTTACCTTTTTCGAGCAAAAATTTAAGAAAAACAAGCGGCCAGTGGGATCGGGTATCCCTGGCTTATCCAAAGAGATAATAAATTCGTTCTTCACAGTCTTAACCAATATTCACAATAATTTTTGTATATATATATTGTGTTCTTTTTATTTTTCTTTTTGGTTTGGTAGAACACTACGAATATACGCTCACTGCACTACACACAAAGCGGCGTTTCTCTGCCCAGGAACTCGGCGAACCGTTCACACCAAAGCTGTACGTCCAACTGACGAACAAAACTTGGAAACTTTTGCCAAAGCAGCTGCTGTCTCGCAGCTTCGACCATCAACTGGTGGAGAGGGAACAGTCGGGTCTCTCTCTGGTAATTTCGCCGCATGTGCGTGCTGTGGCTGTGCCTCCCGACCGGAATACAATAACAACAACAAAATATGCACTTTGGTCCTAGCGGCAAAATTGCCGGCCGCTTGAGAATGAGCTTAAGAGAAAGAGACAGAAACAGAGAGAGCGAAAAAGTCGGTGGGAGAACAACAGCTGTGCACGGGCCCCCCATTTAAGTTGGTGCCAAAAAACAACTCTTATCTATAAAAAACTGTCTGTCCATTTAAGTTTATAATTTTTGCGTCGATTTGTCATCTTCTAGATTGCGCTATCTGTCAGATAATCTTAGAAATAACCTAGTTGAAAGTTAATGTGAATCATAAAAAAAACGTTAGCTTAGATACGACTATGAGGATTATACAGATTAAGTGGCCAGAGAGACTTTCGGCGTTGCTGAAAGGCACAAGGCGGCCATTGCGAATAAGTTGGCCGAATAAAAAGAAGAAAAAAGTTTGGAAAACTATTCATTCGTTTTCATTTTATGAGCAAAAAACCGTGTACCAAAACAATTGCGAGTACTAGGTAAATGAAATCTTTTGCATGTCGAAAAATTGAAAAAACCAGTACTAGACTTGTGGGCAAAGAATCTACAAAGTAAATTTCTAACTCCTTAGGATTTTTTGCATTCAGAGTTCTTTAAAAGAGTTCCACCTAAAACCATCTGAATTAAAATATAGTTAATTTCCTGATGCCAATTTATAAAACTTTCTTAAAGCTGCAGGGTTCACAATTACTACCAAGTGATTTTTATTACGGTTTTTTTACTATCTAAGTGCCTCGATAAACAATCTTCTATTATGAGCTCAGTGCCCATATTGGCTGCAGTGTTCGTAAACCCGAGATTTCAAACTTTGTTAATTTTTGACCCAACCGAAATTCTTGATCAGAGTTTTAAATTCTTGACTTAAAATGTCACAATGTCTAATTGCGAAGAAGTGAAGTTTATGAAAGCAATAAATAAGAACCAAATATAAAATCTGTAAATGATGTTATATGTGGACTCCCTCAAAAATTTATAGTTATAAATTCCTTTTCGAAATTTTGGCAGCTCACCTGTTTTCGTGTCACATTTTACTGTCAAACATGTTCAGTTTGGTTTATAATTTTCCACGATTCGACTTACAAACGAACAACGCTTCCGAATCATTAAATTTTATTATCAAAATTCAATAACTGCAAGAACTGCCAATGCATCCCGTAAAATGCACTGTTTGGTGTGGATTATGGGTCGGTGTACTATTTATACTCTGTACCGAAGGTACATAGAGTATATTAAGTTTGTGCAAAAGTATTTAAAAGGGAGAAGGAATCATTTCCGACCCAATAAATATATTCTTGATCAGCATTAACAGCCGAGTCGATATAGCCATGTCCGTCTGTCCGTCCGTCCATATGAACAAACAGATCTCAGAGATGGTAAGAGATAGGGGCTTTTTATACTTGCAGGCAGATCAAGTTTATTTTCAATTTTTGCCACGCCCCCTCCCGCCCCCGCAATTTGAAAAAAACGTCATATCTTCCACAGTTTTGTAGATAGATGGTTTGTTCCTTCTACAAATAGTTAGTCATTAGCAATATGTATCGATTTGCCGAAGAAATGATACAGATTGGACGAGGGTTCTCGAGTTATGAGCAAATAAGTGAATCAATGACGCACTCCATGAAACTATTTTCTGTATTCTGAGACACGCTAAATAAATACCTAATTGGCCTATCGATAGATTATGAATCGATAGCCGTTTGGGTCCTGAGTAAATTGAATGAACAGCTGACTTAATTGGCGAAATTCGTCGACGTCCTAAATCGACAATAGAGGAAAATAAGCCACAGCGCAAAAGGAAACGGACGGAAAGTTTTAACAGCGTCCTCAGTATAAGCTAAGTTCCACAAACCAGCCCAAGTTAATGACGAAATGATGCACTGAAGGGACGTACTGAAAACAGTCTCCAATGCCAACGTTCGACGGTTTGAGACATCTCGGTCGGTTGGTGGCAATCGGAGGAGGCCAAGCAGCAGGTGATGACCATACCCAACCCGGTCATCATTTTTACCAGCACCACAGCAAAACTGTGCCGGCCACGGCCGGCTTCTGAAAATGGACGATAGCAGCATTCCAGCAAAGAAGTGCATAGTCAACCAACTTGGAATCTAACTAACATCCAATTAATCATCCAAGTCGCAGCCCGACATCTCGAACAGATCGGCCTTGTTGTCACAGATGTGTCTCAAACGGACAATTTTTTGATCCTCGCCCCAACACCTTGAACCGGAATTTGGTGTAAAGCGAATTTCTGTTGCACAGCATATTTGTTAAATTATTTCTGGCGAAACACACTGTAAATATTTTTTATGTAAACAAAACAGCTTATTGCTTATACGTATATGGGCACACTAAAAAAATTCCACAGCATTTTTTCCACAAATTTCTCCGAAAGCTGCTAAAAAAATCAACCTTTATCTGCATAAATTCCAAAAAAAACGAAATTAAAAGTTTTCCATATTGGACTTTACTTTAAATCAAATTCAAAATTATATTAGTTGAAGACTTCATTTCAATATTTTATTCAGGCTGAAAATACTTTGTAGAAATGTGGAGATTTTAACTTTGAGGGATATACTACGGTCCTGGTCCATATAAGGAATGGAAAATGTTTTGTACATGAAGTTCTGATTTATGGAAATCAAACAAGCATGAGCTGAAAAGAGCCAGAGCAGGCTGCTTAAGAGCGAGAGCGAATGCTCTTTAGATCAGCAACAGCTACTTTAAAAATGATTCAGTTTGAAATTTCATAATTCAAATTTGAAAGTGAAGAATTGAAATATCCTCAATATTCAATAGTTCGAAAATTAGAGCTACTCTCTTTTGACCGAAGGGTCCGGGGTTTGACCCACGCCAGGGGCAGGTGTCCACATTGAACTTTTTGACCTGAAGGGGATTTTCAGAAAAGCAAACTAATCTTATTTACCGAATACGAAAATCTTTCTCATTCGAAGTCTTCCAGGAAATTGCATTAACTTGTTTATGGAATATTCCAAAAACCGCAGATTGGACTCGCTTTCTTTCGAAATGAGAACTACTGTCTAAGGGGCAGAAACTGGATTTAAACTTCACCGGTGACAAAAACAAACAAACTAACAAACCATGAAAATTAACTGCTTTTTTATTAAGTACAATCCTAACGTCAATCCTAAACGAAACGTTTTTCGGCCTGTTAAATTGCACACGCTACGTGTAGAATGCAGGAAGCTACACGCGGCGTGCGGAAAAACTGCACTTAACGTGTAGAAATTCTCATTTTTAGAAGCGGATGTAGAAAAGCGAAACTGAATTGCACACGCCACGTGTAGAATGCAGAAAACGCGGCGTGCAGAAAAGCTAAACATAAGTAATGGATTAAAAATCCCGGTCTAGATGTGTAGAAATCCTACATTGTCGTGTATGTGCATCATCTCATTTTTTCTCTGTGTAGGGTAAGTCTTTGCTTAAACAAATCAAACCTTTAAGTTCCAAACATTAGTCATTGGTAAATTCTGTTTCAACTCCTCAGAGTCTGCAGCCTTTGTCAGCATAGATCATTAAATGTTTTGTACATATATAGATAAGCTCTCAGACTTGTAAGAACCAGTCTAAATTCAAATGTTTTCGTACATTGAATATCACCACATTAATGATGTTGAGGTTGGTTATTAGTGGAAACTTTCTGTGAAGCATAAAGCTTTTATTATTGTATGGGAAGCTGAAAAGCTTTGACTATTCAACTGAATAGTCAAGTCGGTCTGTCTAAAAAATCGTACGACTATAAGTGCTTGGATGTCGCGACGTTTTATGATTGCGATTGGTGCGCTGATTTCAATGAACGTGCGGGGGCACCCTCAACGAAGTCATGTTATCGTCTCCTATCAGCGGGGCTTTCTGTATAAATAACTAGTACTTAGAAACATGCACACTTCTGTACATACATATGTATGTACCATTGTACCTATAGTACATATCAGAAGTTTTTGAGATTTTTATTTGTATGTGACGGCACGCGTTATTGGGGCTATAACAGAGACAAGCGGTGGCCCAACAAAAATAGTGTTGAGTATGAGCCATCTGATAATGAATTTTGTTTATTAGATGTTTTTAGCAGTATTTATTTTTCTAGATAAGCCGATCCACGCCTCCTGGCTTAATGTTATGATAATCTTTCATGAACTTATCACCCCATTTTCAAACAGATTTTGGCCAGACTGAATAACCATTTGTCTTATCATTGTCGGCTGAATCGAAAATAACTCTTTAACGCTAATTGCGCTCTTGGAGGTTATGTCTTCTTTGTTAGAGTTGAAATTAATTTTATTTGGGTGTGTATGATTTGGCTGAGCGCTACAAACCTTGCCTCTATTCTTTCAAATTCTTCAAATTTTTGATTGTTTTGGATGAGCAATGACGGCCAACACAACCCAGATTAGCAACCATCAAAATTTGATTAGGTTTGTTATCAATATTCTGCAGTAGAATTCTTATAAAAATTTGATTGTCAAATTAATGCGAGAGGGGTATGGTTGTGGTTTGTCCAGCCTAAAATGTTTGACCCATCGCTTTTTTTTTGATAATTTAATTTAATTTTGTTTTTCTTATTTTATATGGATTTAAATTAAAAGCGATTTGGAGGGTTTGAGCAATATTCCAAAGTGCAAATTGATATGAGTAGTTAGACGATAAACCACCTTCAAAAACTCAAGGGTTTTATATCTGAATCTTGCCCATCGGTATGAAAAGGGGCAAAGTTAACAATGCATTCATGTTTTTAATGATAACACATCGAATCGTAGAATTTGAATAAGTCAGTGACTTTTCTTCAAATTTATTATTAATTTATTTATACATCCTAGTGTTAGAAGAAGAAACTTAAACTTGCTTCTTCTTTATATGCTTCTAACTGTCCATTTCGCATTTTATGTATCTTCTCAGTGGTAAAATAAATTACCCCCACCGGATCGGAAGGCGTTTCTTTTATTTGCCCTTAATGTCTTTCTTTTCTACTCCATTATTTTGTATCTCTTTCTATTCAATATAAATATATATACTCCAATTAAAATTAACTCAAAATAATAAATAGGAAATAGGATAAACGAAATAATCTTTTTTTTAATTTCGAAAATCATGATATATGAAACCAGTTTTAAAAAATCTTTTTTAACTCTAGAAAAGAAGAGATTATTCCGATATATTGGGTGCATTTTGGTTTGGGGGCTGGGTTAAGCCAGTCTTGAAATATGTAAGCTATATATAGCCTAGTCGATATGGCCATGTCCGTATGTCTGTATGAACGAATAGATCTCTGGGCAAAGGTTATTCATTTCGCTAAACGTGCTCACTTGATCTTTATTTTAAAGTGAGTCAACTCACTCAAATTGTTCAGTTGTTCAGCTGCTCAATTGTTTAGTTGTTCAGTTCAATCATTGTTCAGCTGTGCAGGTGCTGGCTTACACGCCAAGCTTGTAATCCAGGGTTCAGACAGAGTTCTCGTTGTAAAGTAGCGCCAAAAGAACTTGGAAACGATAATCGATGCGCTGGAGCTTAAGTGTTGCGACTTTTGAGTGACCACCCAATTCTTTCCAATGAAAAAGAATCCAGCAGCTTCGACTTCGACAGTTTCTCGAAGTTGAACTGAACGAATCAAACAATCTAAGATCATGTACACTGTAGCCGGTGTGAATAGCATAGAATAAAGCTGAAATCAATCCAGAGAGCTTTCAAAATAAGCAAATTACAAGCTTAAATCAAGTAATTCTTGTCCTAGTCCGGTCTAAAGCTTAGGTAAACTTGATTTAAGCTTGAAAATGGCATATTTTTCGCAGTTTCGACAATGTAGCGCCCAGGGTGAAAAGGCTGTTAAGAAAATTCGTTAAAAAAATTCGAGTAGATCCGAAAAGTAATTTAAAAAATGAAAAAACAAAACTGAAACAATTTTCTAAAAATTTCAATCGACACTTGTATTACTAAAAATTCTCTGTTTTTCTTAAAAAGAAATTAGAGCATATTAGAAATTTTCCTAAGAATTTTTTAAATTTTTATTTGACAATTTTTAGCAGATCAGCTTAAAAACATTCAATATTACTAATGGCCGTGTTTGAGAGCGGGTATATTAGGAACAAAAAGGTTTTTCTCACTAAAACCCATTTTCCGACCGAATATTTCTATGGCAGCTACAAGAAGTAGTCATCCGATCCGGTCGGTTCCGACATATTAGCAGTGTGCAGTAAAAAGAAGACTCTGTGCAAAGTTTCAGCTCGATAGCTTCAAAACTGAGGGACTAGTTCGCGTAGAAACAGACAGACGGACAGACGGACGGACAAAGCTTAATCGACTTAGCTCGTCATGCTGATCAAGAATATATATACTTTATGTGGTCGGAGATGATTCCTTCTATGCGTTGCAAACTTCTGGGCAAAATTATAATACACTTTTCAAGTGCATAAAAAAAACGAGAGCGTAAGTTAAAGTCGGCTCTGACCGACTTCGATATACCCGTTACTCGATATACTTCCTGCGTTCCTTAGTGTGACCATCCGAAAAGTATGCAACATTTCTTTAGGATGGGAGGGGTGGTAGCGGGGGGGCTTGGTTCACTTTTTTGCTCATAACTTGAGAACCGTTCATCCGATCTTTATCATTTCTTCAGCAAATCGATTTATTTTGCTAATTACTAACTATCTCTAGAAAGTACGAATCGTCTATCTTTAAAACTGTAGGAGATATAACGTTTTTTCCAAATTGTGGGGGCGGGAGCGGCCGTGGCCAAAATTTGAAACAAACTTGATCTGCGTGCAGATAAAAGAAGCATTTGTCCCATACATGTCAAACCTCTATCTCTGACCATCTCTGAGATCTAGGTGTTCATACAGACGGACGGACGGACGGACGGACGGACAGACGGACAGACGGAGCCTATATCGACTCGGCTGTTTATGCTGATCAAGAATATATATACTTTATAAGGTCGGAAATGATTCCTTCTGCTATATCAAAGCTTTTCTATTACTTGCGAGTCCACCACACATTTCGCCTGATCACAATAATAATAGGCACAGTCTCCGTTTCTCACAAGTATCAAGTGAATAATTTTGTAATCAGAGATCTTTTGGTAACTAAAGGTAAATTAAGTATAGCTCCTGTCAATATAGAGAATTAAATAATTATTTATTTTTAGAAAAAATGGGTCGAAATTCTCATCAAAGAAGGCAAATCTTTACGAGCCATCGCCAAATTAATGAACAGGTCTCATAATTTTGTTAAAAATGCAATAGAAAGAAAACCAAGACAGGAAACCCTGGTACGGCGTAGGTCCAATTTATCAGACTACGAACAAAATGAATGCTGAAGAGTACAAATCCATATTGGAAACAGTTATGGTACCGTATGCTGAGGAAAATATGCCATTACGTTGGGTATTTCAGCAAGATAATGATCCTAAACACACATCAAGGCTGTTATCTAAATTTTTCGAGGACCAAAAAGTTGACGTTCTGAAGTGGCCAAGCCAATCCCCCGACCTTAACCCCATTGAAACTTGTGGGGAGACTATAAAACAAAATTGGCAAAGCATTCATTTTCAAATAAACAAAAATTATGGGAAGGTGTCCAAAAACTATGGTATGAGACACCAGTAGAGACGTGCCAGGCTCTAATTAAAAGTATGCCAAAAAGAATAGCAGTAGTGGCCAAAAATAGAGGTGGATACACTGGATACTAAGTTAGGAAATACTAATTTACCTAAAAAGAGAACACAAAATGGAAATTAAAATTTTTTTCTTACCAACACATGAAGTGTACCTATTATTAGATCACACTGAAAAACGTATTTGAAACACAAAATAATCTCTTTTATGTTATTTATTATTCTATGTTACAATTAAGTTTATTTTATTAAAAACAAATAGTTTAAGAACCAATGAGAACAAATTTTAAGTTTGAAACAATGAATAAAACTGTTTTCTCTTACCTTAAATTCAGAGTTGATGTGTGTACCTATCTATTAATATTGATCAGGTGTGTAGTTTCAATTGATAAAGCGTGTGAGCGACTTAGAAAAATTAAAAAAGGATGAATAAAGGATAAAATAAAATAAAAAAGTCATTTTTTCCAGATAGGGGACCTTTCAAAATTTTTCCGGAAATCGCAGTTTCAAAAAGGAAAGATCTGTCCGCAAAAAGGACAAATTGGCAACACTGGTTGGGGGTCAACTTACTTAAGGGTACTGTATACCTCAGGTGTTAGTTTTTAAAGCTTTACTTTTTTTAACAAGCGGTTTTTTTATTCGATAGGTAATCGGTTATATTAAATTTAGAAATTTTTGTTGTTGTTGTTGATGCAGTTGTTATTGTATCGGTCAATAAATAGCGGAGTTATGGGTCTATTGGTCCTAGCTCCGTTATTTTTTGGCCGATCAAAATATCATAGTTCACACCACAATGGTGTCAATCGGTCAACAGTTAATCTTTAAATTTCTGCAACCATTTGAAGTTTCGACAACTGTTTTCGATGAAATAAAAATTATTTTTGATTCATGGATTTTATGCATTTGAGTCTTATTTTTCACCTAAAAAATTATTCTAAATTGGTTCTCAAGAAATTTGGGTTAAAATGCCTCAAGACATGGTAAAAAACAAAATCTCCAAAAAATTTCCAAGTGAAATTTTTTTAAAAACCACTTTTTGCAAAATAGCTAACATTTTATAGCCTTTGTTAAAGTTTTTTGACTAAATTTTTTTCATATAATTGGGTAAGAAACAAAATTGTGTTTTAGTTATTTTGGTAAATTATATGGTCGGATCTGCTTGAAAGTTTTACAGGATGTTTACAAGACCCTAATAGAGCGTTAAAGCAAATAAAAAGGAAAATAAATAAAAATTTGATTTTCGAAATTTTGATTTTGAAACCTTACAGAGCTGGATTTTTTAAACCTACCTTAAACGTGGAGTCTGATGCGATAACCTGAACACCTATTTTTTTATATTATCAATATCTGATAAGATAAGTTCCTGAGAAAATCCGCAACCATTGGACCTCCCTTTTTTGGCCCTACTTTGATGTGCGCTACAACAACAACCGCCATGACAACAACAAACACATTTTTATTTAATTTAATTTTTTTATCTTTTCAATAAAATACTCGTTTGCCGATATCAATTATTGTTTTTGTGAAATTCAATTTTAAGCGAGGCATTTAAAACTTGGCCCCCAAAAGTAGAAACTACGCTAAATCTTAATAATTAAACTTAATTTGATTTTGAAATTTTCTTGGTATTTAAAAGATTAAATGCAGAGCTGCCGCTGCGCTCATCTCTGAGTTTCTTTCTCTCCCCCTCTCTCTCTCTCTTTAAGACTGTGCGTTGGTTGTGAGTGGGTGGGAGGGGGTGGCGGGAGGGGGTAATTCACTTATTTAATCATAACTTGAGAACCGCTCATCCGATCTTTATCATTCCTTTGGCAAATAGATACATATTACTAATGACTAACTATCTCTAGAAGGTACAAATCATCTATCTACAAAACTGTGGGAGATATAACGTTTAAAAATTGCGGGGGCGGGAGGGGGCGTGGCAAAAATTGAAAATAAACTTGATCACTAAGTTACACCTAACTGACAATGTGCAATATGTTAACGCAACAAGCTGGCAACGCCACGCTTCTATGATTGTATACCTAGGCTTAAGCATGTAAGTGTGGACATATGTGTACGCGAGCGAGTTAGTTCGGTGACATGACATAACGCCCAAATTAATTTTGGGCGATATGACCGAAATGAAAACGGACTTATCGCCAAATTCATTGGGCGCTATGTCCGAAATAAAATCGGACATAATGCCCAAATTTTTTTGGCATTACGCCCAAATTTTTAAAATCTAAATTTAAGTCAGTAGAAATAGTAGTAGTAGTAGTGGCATATCTAGCCGTATACGGCTCTGTATATGTATTTTTTTTTTATTTTGCTTAAATTTTATTTTTTTTTGAGATTTTAAGCATAGAAATATTTTTAGTTGGAAAAAGTCTCATTATATATTATTATTACTATTTTTAAAGAGCAGCATTAAACTGTTAATAAAATGTGCTTGAAATTGTATTAATAGAATAAGGTGGGTTGTTCCAAAGCTACATGGCATTGTAATAAAAATGTTTAGAGTTTTCCTGTTTGCATCTTCAGGTACCAAGTTTTTGACGATGCAAAATTTAGCAAATCATATAAATATGAAGTACCTTGTTAAATATTATTTTTGCAAAGTTTAAATATTTTACCGTGAATCCAGTTGTCTATTTAAAACTTAACCTTTGGATTAAGTAAGTGGTTTTTGTGTATTGTAAATTAGTAGTTATACGTGCCTAGATATGTTATTAAATGCTACTTTTATTTTATTCTATCTAGTCATATCACTGTTCGTAAATATATCTATCCCATATGACAGTGTTGAAATAAGGAAATCTTTCAGATACCTAAATTTGGAAGGCAGAAGTGTTTAGTGTCTCCCGTACCCGCAAAAGACGAATAACCAAGTAATGTGGTTCCTATGGCTTTGAATTACTTTTATTTTAAAATTTTTTTTGAATAAATGGGAGGCGACTTGCTTATCTTCGGTGCTTTTGCTCGGATCTTATTATGGTAAACAGAATAGATAGATATTGGGCCAAACTAAATATATTTAAGTCTGTTGGTTCAAACTTAAAAAATAATATACGTTTAATTTTCACTCTTACAAACAATAATTTGAAATTTCACAGTCTCTGTTATCACAAGAACTTAAATCATACAGGCCTGTTCCTGTTCCATACAGGGAATCCTTGATCTAGTAACCACAGACTTCCTTACACCTTTCATTTAAATTTGTAAAAGTAAGCTGGCCAATTCAAACGTTTATGTCCCTGCTGATAGCGATCATCTTTAAAGATATCTATTGTTTTTGTTTTCTGATGAATGCTGTTTTTTTTTATATAAAACATTCAAAAGCATATAAAATGTACAATTGTACCTGATTTACTGACAAATTTTCAGTATAAAAAAGCAGATTGTAAACCTGTCCTGATCATCTTTAAAAGGGGTCAGTTGAGTTTCTTGGGACCATAATTGAACTACGAACAGAACGCTTCAAATTTATAACCTCCCGAATCAAGCACCAACTGTTTTAATAAAAGATTTTCTTAATTAAAGTCTAGATTTTCGTAAAACGATTTGATTTGGAACTAAACTGTAACTTTGTATGTGAAGTGAAAAAAATTGGTCAGCTACTAGATCGTAGAGAATTAAAACCGCACGCATTTAATCTACTAATTAATAAAACTAACACTTACCACTAACTAATAGTTGTAGGCGTATTTGTGGTACTCCATACATATATAGGCATGCAGTTTTAATTCAAAATGAAGCGAACTCCATCGAGTAAAAATATTGTAGTTCATAGTACATATATTGACCTAAATTTTACCATTTTCCTGAATTTTCTTGAATTTTAAAATATTTTTTTATTCCCTGACCCTTACCGTTATGGGCAAGGCAGCAGCCTCTAAAATTTTGCAGAAGGTTCGGTCCGGGGGTTTGAACCAGTTGTAAAGTCTCCAAGGTTCGGTTCGCGGACCGGTTCTTGGAACTCCTGAACACAAGGTTTTGGTTCGAACCTCGGTTCCTTGAATGCGAAAAGATGAGTTTCGATTTAAAACGTCCTTTTAATTAATATCAACAAAACGCTGACATTTACAACATTTGAGAACTGCTTAGTTTAAGTTATTAAGCATTGGGCCCATTCAGCAGATAATTCCGATTTACGAATTGTGATTTATGATTGCAGATTTTACCTGCTGAATACAGTGATTGCCGATTGGGATCGGAAAATTTGACAATCATGTTTGTTAAACAGAAACTTAGAGCTCGCAGAAATATGGTCAACCTAATTTTCTATGCTGTCTGCTCACCGAAATGACAGGAAAAACTTGAACAGAGTTGCTCACTCTCTCAACAGAACACTAGATTTTGATTTTCTAGTGTTTTCTGTTTCATAGTAATCGATGAGAGAAACACACTGAGCTGTCTGACTATAACAGTTTGATGGGGACAATTTCGTTTGGGTGTCAGCAGCTGAGCATAAGCTACTGAGCAAATCGAGCCAAGTGTCCGAGCCAAAGTGTCTTTTTTGTTGTTGTGTTACACACTCACCTTGGCCTACTAGGATTAAAATATGTTTAAAAATATACAATATTCGATGTATTATAATTTCAAACACTTATTTTTAAGCATTAAGTAGCTGGATCATCCCAAGCGTTTTCACGACAATCTCAGCGTTTAACAGCGTATATTTAATTATTTGCAAATTAATTCCTTGGACTGATTTCTCCAGTCTGGTGGCCAAAACAATTTAAAGCGATATGAGCTTGCGTTTAACCATAACCTTTATATCGTCTTTTATGGACAGCCCTTTCACTTGGACATGATCCATATTTCTCGAGGCTATTGGAGCCATTTGCAGGGCATTATGTTTATATTTTTTTTACAATTTCAAGAAACCCTTTGCGGGCTTATAGTAAAAATGCCTGCCGGCAGTGGATACAATTTTCACTTTAGAATCATTCATTCCCGTCTCTTCCCATTAGTAGTTTAAAAAAAATAAAAAATTTTTATATTACCCATTCTTTTTTTATGTTCTCCTTTTTTAGTATAAAATAAAAATATTTACTTTTCGAAAGAAAGTTCCAATCGTTTTCAAACCATAATTCCACAAAGGTTACAAAAACCATTTCAATCCTCCCCGGGGATGGGGTGGTGGGGAATTGGGGAACAGCTCGGTTTCAATTCAATCGTTTTAGCTTTTCGTCTACATACAATTTTGGGATACCAAGGTAAATAACTTTAATTTAATCTAATTTAGAGCCCATAATTTTTTTGTTTTCTTTACACTAAAATCTTCAAATGTACGAATAAATAAAATAAATATAGGGGAAAAAAAAAATTTTTTCATGGAAATTGAAAATTGCCATTTATTTTTCTTCACTCACACAAAAGCACAACTTTTAAAAAATAATTTTATGGCTGTTTTGAGAAACAGGAACATTCATCAATTCCGATTACACATGATTTGATCGAAATCGAAAACGGGAACAGGCCTGATTGTTTGTTTATTTGCCTCGATAGCAATTTTCATTTTGCTTGCATTTTTTTCATACCGGTGCACGGCGGTGTACTCTTTGACCTCATTAAACACTTTCCGATGTTAAGCCGTCAATACCGCCTTAAAATGTTTAACATGGGGGCCAGATAATATTATACTACATTCGCTGCAAAGCGATGAATTTAAGGTATTGCCATTATAGGCTAATTAACAACAATCAACAGCGTCGATGCATTGTTTGCCTTCTACAAAAGCACACATACATGCATACACACATAATTTAATTGAGGCACACACACATGCTTAGAAGACAACTTTCGAAAAATTCTCGCCCAGCAAAGTGTCTCAAGGAAACACATGGGCAAAGCAAGCTAGAAAAATCTCTCATTGATTGAGCAAAGAGCACTTTGTGAATAGTCAGAGGTGAGATGTCATTTCGTTTCACTTTTCATAGTGTCTGAGAGTGACTGTATTCTATCTGACAGCCTGTGAAAAGGGAGCATTTTTTGGGAGCTCTGATAGAAACCGAACAAAACGTATATTGGTTAACGATTGCTACGTAAGCCTGCCTTTGTTTAGACATTCATATGAATTTTTTGATTAACAAATCCTAAATATTTAAAATTTTGTGTGGGGGTTTTTTCCAATGATAAAAAAAAGTTCTAAGGCCACAAGTATATCTTAAAGTGTGTAATCACATGCATCAGCAATCGAAAATCGTAATCAAGCATTAAAATTAAAAAAAAAAAAAAATAGGGCAAAATTTTCCTGCAAAACATTCAACAAATAAAAAAAAATAAAAAAAAAAAAAAAGAAAATTTTAAAAATAATGTTCTATGTCTAACATACAAATACAGGTAAATAATTTTCTCTATAACATCATTTACACCTTTTATATATAATTTTTATTTGTTTTCATTGCTTTCATAAACTCTTCTTCGCAATCCGACGTTGTCATATAAGGTTGAATTTTGAAAAACTCACTCAAAAAAAAAATCAATCCATACGGGATCAAATCAATCCCAAGCGGTAATGAAAACAACGTAATCCCGGATATGCTTGAACCAATCAGAAAAAGGATTGAGTTGATCTTCCTTTTTTGATCCCAAGAAAGATTACAATTATCCCGGGGTAATCCTTTAAGAGATTGAATTAGCAAAAAATTTTAGAAAAAAAAATTGTTTAGTCCCAACCCAAAGCTGTACCATTTTTGGCATGTTTGACTTTTTAATTTGAGGAAAGACAACTCTCTTCTTCCGTTCCTCCGCCAGGCCACGTGCCATAGGACATCCATATCAACTTCAAACTTGGTTTATTTAAGACTTCTGAAAAAAACAAAGAAATTTAAAAATTTTTGTGCTCAACTGGGATTTGAACCCACGACCATGTGCGCACTGAACATGAATGGAATGGCATTTCATCGCACACCACCAACTCCATCGGTTGTTGCTGCGTGTCTAAAAGGCTACTTATATTTCTTCGCTCTCGCTCTCCAATTTATGGACATGTGATCCCAAAAGGGATTGAAGTAAGCACATTTGGAATGATTCAAGTTCGAAAGGCATGTGTCAATCCTTATAGGATTGAATTGTGTAGAATATCCTGGAAGTCGAGATTGAATTTTCAAGCTCATGCCGGGCTTACTCCAAGATTTAAAAGATTGAAAATATCTCGACTTTTTTTTGTGTACATATTTCATTTGAAATATAGAAAAGGATTAAATCGGTTTATTGGTTCAGATGTTACGGCAAATTATGTGGAAACTTTTCTTAAAAAATGGCAAATAGAATATTCCTATATCTGTAGAACGACAAGATAGACAGTAAATTTTTAGTCAATTTTTAAACTCACCATTTCAAAATACTTCAGA